>CAIGRP010021348.1:0-11185 GCA_903798385.1 Fraxinus cuspidata | reverse complement strand
AACTATGGAGACCAAATATAATATATGAGTCAATTATAAATCCGTCTAACCCGACCCGTTTACTTTAGTCTTTGTCGACAATTTGTTCTAACCTGACCAACCCAACCCAACCCGATCGATACTTGATTAGATTGGGTTGGGTTGGGTTTCAACCTTTACATGGGTTGAGTTGGGTTAAATTATGATCAAACCGATCATATTGGGTTGTGTTTGCCCAACCCATGCCCACCCCTATGTACAACGATAACAAATTATTAAAACTCGCAAGTAACAAATGTAATTTATAAATTATGTCTTTTTTAGTATTGTCGTAATATTATTTTATATTTTTATTATCGTTAAATCCATAACCAAAAATTCGATGTTCAGTATCGATAAATTGTGTCTGCACTGAGTTACTTTCCTGGCTCCGCCCCTGATTGCTGCATCTGTGACTGTGAGTTGCTTGCTTACTCTTTCATCGTGAATTTGTGATTTGTGAAGCGTGAATTGCACAATTTCTGGAAATAGTAATATAGTATTGCCATGTGAAACGTGAATTGAATGTAGTATTGCCCTGCCCCTGTGAATTGGAGTTAGTATTGCCCAGTCAAGAGATTTGCTTAAATTGCTTTGACTTCTTAATTTGAGTTTATGTTGTTACATGTATGCTAGAATTTTGTACAAACAAAGCCCCACACAACATAAGACTAAATAGACATAACAATTATTTTCATAATTTTATAACATATGTTTTTTTATTTATTTATTACTTAAATCATGCCCATCCAAGAAATAGTTTAGAATGGGGAAAAAATCTTGTGAAGCCCAATTAAAATGGATGCATATTAGTCCAACTATAACCCATGCCTGTTTTAAGTCTTATTCATAAAGCAAAGGGAGACAAGCTAGAAGGCTTTCTTCCTCGGTATAACTCTAAAAATTGGGGAAGAGGCAAAAAGGGGGACAGGCACCAATTTATCTCGTGTTGCATCATCTCCAAAATTGGAAGGTAGTATCGGCAGCCCCTCCATTGTAACCAGTGAAATACCAGCACAAGAAAAACCTACAAGACCCCAGGGTTTTGAAAAGTATACATGTTGGCCTAACACTGTCACATACATGCATATATAATGTGCTGATTATGATTTTAATCTAATTATGTGCATGTGCGAAGGAAATATGGAGTCATTAAAGAGGAAGTCGTTGGAGGACACAATCGATGATACCGAGGCTCCGCCACTGAAACAACATAGAGAGAATGGTTTGGTAAGTTTGGATGGCTCTGTTGCATGTGTGCACGATATGTCATATCCTGAAGGGTATGTGCCTCGTGCGTTGCATTCCACTATGGCGAACCAAGAAGATCCAAAACCAGCTAAGGAGTTTCCATTCAAGCTCGACCCTTTTCAGTCTGAAGCTATCAGATGCATTGACCATGGCGAGTCAGTCATGGTAAAGTAATCAAAACTTGCCTACATAGAATTTTGAATCTTCTTTATTTCAGATTTAGTTAACGGGGAGAGAGGGAACCATTTTCTCATATTTGAATATGTTGAAATCTCAAAGGATATGAGTACACGATGTTATGAAGAAAGAGACGTTCAACATTTATACATATAGTTTCAACTTTCACGTTCAAGTAAATTTGAAATTTTTGGTAACAGGAGAGAAAAGGGAAGAAAATTCATTTTCTTTGCTAAGCTCTTCATTTCCAAATGGAGCCAAAGTGATTTGTTGTATGGATTATAAAAGATTTAGATGGAAGCATAACTGATTTTTAAGTGCATCTTTAGGTCTCAGCGCACACATCAGCAGGTAAGACGGTCGTGGCATTATACGCTATTGCCATGTCACTGCAGAACAAGCAACGTGTTATATATACATCACCGATCAAAGCTCTCAGCAACCAGAAGTACAGAGAGTTCAAAGAAGAGTATTCAGATGTGGGGTTGATGACAGGTGATGTCACAATTGATCCCAACGCCTCTTGCTTGGTAGGTTTGATATATTTTTGTTTCTATTCACTTGTCTTAAATGTGTATCCGCTTCTTTGCATTTCTAAGCTGGGTCTTCATTTTTTTCAGGTGATGACAACAGAGATCTGGCGAAGCATGCAGTACAAAGGATCGGAGGTTATAAGGGAGGTGGCGTGGATTNTGCTTGGTAGGTTTGATATATTTTTGTTTCTATTCACGTGTCTTAAATGTGTATCCGCTTCTTTGCATTGCTAAGCTGGGTCTTCATTTTTTTCAGGTGATGACAACAGAGATCTGGCGAAGCATGCAGTACAAAGGATCGGAGGTTATAAGGGAGGTGGCGTGGATTATTTTTGATGAGGTGCATTACATGCGAGACAGAGAGAGAGGTGTTGTATGGGAAGAGAGTATTGTAATGGCCCCTAAGAACTCTAGATTTGTGTTCCTCTCTGCTACAGTGCCCAATGCAAAGGAGTTTGCTGATTGGGTTGCAAAGGTGATTTTGATTAGCCTCTATCCTTTGTTTAAATGATCTTTATTGCTTGAATTTTGAAAACACTACCAACTTTTGTATCCTGTCACTTCCTTGACTTCTTTTTTCTCACTCATTTTGTTGTTCCTTTGTTTCAAGTTACTCTTCGCTCTTCATTTTTTCTCTTATCCTTACATTTTTCATTTGATAAAATTATGTGACTTGTGAACACAAATCAGTGTCAGATGCGCTGCTTTCTCATTGAGAGAAGTATGGTGATATCCTTGCCAAATGATAAATTTTTTGGAGAATGTAGATATGACTAATTTGTCAAATTAATATTCCTCTGAATTGTGCCTGTTTTATCTAAATTTTAGAAGCATGAACGATGGTATTAACATTGTCTCCCATAATGTAGGTCCACCAGCAACCATGTCATATTGTTTATACTGATTACCGACCAACACCCCTTCAACATTTTATCTTTCCTTCTGGAGGCAATGGTCTGTATTTAGTTGTTGATGAAAAAGGAAAGTTTCGTGAGGATAGCTTTCAGAAAGCTTTAAATGCACTCTCTCCCACTGCTGAAGGTGACAGAAAAAGGGAGAATGGGAAATGGCAGAAAGGGTTAATTGTTGGTAAAGCAGGTGAGGATAGTGACATATTTAAAATGGTGAAAATGATTATTCAGCGTCAGTACGATCCAGTCATATGTTTCAGCTTCAGCAAAATGGAATGTGAATCACTTGCCATGCAGGTATAAGTTCCTCTCAATCTAGTACTCTGCCACCGAAAAGATTCCTAGAGTATTATCTGTAATTTTAGGGATGTTCTTATGGCTCATATATGTCATTATGTGTATCTGGCTTTCATCAAATTTCTAGTCACCCATTTCTTTGTTTTTAAGATCGGTTCCTTTTAAGAGAATTAATCCCCAATCAGATTTAATTTTTATTTACTATGGATCCTGTCCTCTAAGGAAACATATCGATAGTTATTATTTAACAGGCACCTTCATTAGTTGGTAGTTGGTAGACTAATGATAATGTTCTTCCTCTGTAGATGGCTAAAATGGATCTAAATGATGACAATGAGAAAGTAAACGTTGAAACCATTTTCTGGAGTGCCATGGACATGCTATCAGATGATGATAAGAAGTTGCCCCAGGCAAGATGTTTCTTACTTTGTTAATACATGGAGTGATTTTTATCTTATTATGACTTTTGTGAATACCCCAATATTTCTTTTCTCATCAATATGTAGCCTACCTTTTCTGTCTTTTTTTTAAAAATAATTCCAGGTTTCAAATTTGCTGCCTATATTAAAACGAGGAATAGGTGTGCATCATTCTGGCTTGCTTCCCATACTGAAGGAAGTTATTGAAATCCTATTCCAGGAAGGATTCATCAAGGTCGGCAGAAGAATACTTACTAAATGATATTCCCTCCCTGCTTTGCTGCTTGTGCATGCTATATTTTTTACTCCAAATTAAAGTTTCACCTAAAGCAGTAGAAAGTGAAGACTAGTTCGTGAATTATGTTTATATTTGATGCCCTCTCCATCATAACCTTCTATCGAGTTTCCATATGGTTTACAAATTTAATGAAGAATCTGGTGTCGAAACTTATAGCAGTATTAATTTATCAAATTGATAATTATATTGGGAGTGGCAGGCTCTCTGTTGAATGATTTAATCAATGATTAATTACTTGTTTATTCTTTTTGGCTTCATTACACCCAACACCCCTTCTCCCCCTGGTGGGAGAACAAACAACAGAACCTCATGTTCTTCCAAGTATCTTTTATGTTATATATATGCGTGTAGTCTTATTGAATCAATTTCTTTTAGTGTTTATTCGCCACAGAGACCTTCAGCATAGGGTTGAACATGCCTGCAAAAACTGTTGTCTTCACTAATGTTCGCAAATTCGATGGCAATAAGTTTAGATGGATATCCAGCGGAGAGTACATACAGATGAGTGGTCGGGCTGGTCGTCGAGGAATTGATGAACGTGGTATCTGCATTCTCATGGTTGATGAGAAGCTAGAACCTTCTACAGCTAAACTGATGTTAAAAGGAAGTGCTGATCCTTTGAATAGGTACTTTTGTTCTCCTAATAAGGCCTTAAATTTGGGTGTAAAGCATCTTGAGCAATGTTAATGATGAAGTTCTATTCCTGTTTGGCTTTTATATAATAATATATTAAGAAAGAAACTAGTGAGCTCCGTTAAGCACGAGGCAATATACATTTAGCGGTGAGGACTATTACTTTTGCAAATTGCAATATCAACACATTTTCCTGTGGAAAATGTCATTCCAAAATATTTTTGTCTAATTTGTATTAATTGTATGGATTACGACTTTTTTCTCATGGCTTGTTCTTTTGCATTTCAGTGCATTTCACTTAAGCTACAACATGCTTCTGAATCAAATTCGATCTGAAGATGGTGATCCTGAAAATTTACTTCGTAATTCATTTTATCAATTTCAAGCGGACCGAGCTATTCCTGATCTTGAGGTCAGTTTATTGATCTGATGTGTATGCTTTCCTTCCAGACATTGCTCTATTTCTAGAATATGTAATCTATGTTAGTATTTAAGGAATTTATACTTGCAGAAACAAGCAAAAGTTCTTGAAGAGGAAAGGGATTCAATTTTAATTGAAGAAGAAGATAGCTTGGAAAATTATTATTCTCTGCTACGACAATATAAAATTTTGAAGAAGGATGTCCGTGATATTGTATTCTCTCCAAAATACTGTTTACCATTTCTTCAGCCTGGAAGGCTTGTATGCATTCAATGTACAAAGAATGACGAGTCTTCCTCATCATTCTCAATCAAGGATGAGGTCACATGGGGGGTCATAATCAATTTTGAAAGGGTTGCAGGGCTTTCTGAAGGTAAGATGACTGCCCGTAAAGGCATGAGATCTCCTTAATTCATTCAATCCAGTTGTCACTAATTATCAATGTTTTATTTAGATGACGTGAATAAAAAGGCAGAGGATGCAAACTATACCGTGGATGTTCTCACAAGATGTAGAGTGCATAAAGACAAAGTAGCTGAAAAAATAATCAAGATCGTCCCATTGAAGGACCCTGGAGAGCCAGCTGTTATTTCTGTTCCTATTTCGCAGGCAAAGCCTCGATTACACTAGTATTCTTAAATTTCTTCTCATGTATATGATCTCTCATTGCATAAAGCTATATCTTCTTTTTCGGATTATTTCTTAAATATTTGAGAAAATAAATAACAATGACAATCTGTAGCATTTGGGAAGCTTGGTTGAGATCTTTGTCACGACATAAGATTGACTGCATTGTAACAACTAAAACTTGTATTTTTTTTATCCATGATGTCAAAGATTGTTAATATTGAGGTCAAGAAGTGACTCTCCATATGTATATAAATCAATTTGTTCCGTCTACTTTTTGTTTCATATGCATATATGTCATCTATTATTGATTTTTGTAACTTCTCTCTTTCCTTCTATCAATAATCAAATTATGTCCTGATTATTTTGTGGCAGATTGACTGTCTAAGTAGTGTTCGGCTAATAATACCAAAAGATCTTTTGCCATTGGAAGCTCGAGAAAATACACTCAAGAAAGTGTCTGAAGTTCTCTTCAGATTTGCAAAAGGAGGCATACCTCTCTTAGATCCTGAAGATGACATGAAAGTGGGTTGCATATTTTCCTCCATTGTAGCTTTTGAGACACTTCATTCTTTTAACTTTTTGTTAACGTCTTATCTTCAGGTTCAAAGCAGCTCGTATAAGAAGGCAGTACGAAGGATAGAAGCGTTGGAGAACCTGTTTGAAAAGCATGAAATTGCAAAGTCTCCGCTGATTGAGCAAAAGCTCACAGTTCTACACAAAAAGAAAGAACTTACAGCCAAAATCAAATCAATAAGGAAAACAATGCGTTCTTCATCAGCCTTGGCTTTCAAAGATGAACTTAAAGCAAGGAAAAGAGTACTGAGGAGACTTGGGTAAGATTACCTCATCACATTTTTATTGCTTCTTGGAGTTCATGCGTGGAATATTCTTTCAAACCAGACATGTTTTCTGCCTCTTTTCAAGGTTGGGCCGAATCATGTTATTTATGACATCTAGGGTTCCATATTGTTTCTGTGTCAAGATTATGTGATTTGTTGTATATCATGATATCAAAACCTTCTACCTTGGCGAACTAAGCCAATATTGGCTTTTTGCTTCTTTTAATCAAATTTTTTGAACTGTAACTATCCTTTGTAAATCTGCTTAAGACACTTTTCTGATATCAGATCTCGACTGTATTTTAATTCCCAACTTATTTTTAAAAAAATTCTAAAAAGAGTGTAAATTGTATTTCCTATTTTAAAGTTTTCCTCAAGAATGAATCGGTAAATTGTTATCATGGTATTTTGAGTTCTTAAGTAAGAGTATGTCTTCACTAACTGTTCCCTCTCCATCATCTGGTTTTTCCACCATTGATACCCAACTTATTGCTTGAAGATTGAGTTCAATTGCAGCAATTTTCATTATTAAGTTCTAGATCTGTACTCGTAGCCATTTCATGCACCTGAAAAATGTTTCTTTCTTTTCTTTTCTTTTATGTGTTTCTTTCCCTTTATATAATCCTAACGTTTAATGTGAGCATTTTCTGCATAATGTATACTTGTAAACTATTTGTCATGTTTACTGGCTCTAACAAGTATGTAGCATATGTAACTTTCAAGATGTTATACAACTTACCAGTCATGCAAGTAGAGGCATCTATTTTTAGAGATTAACGTTATGCCTGAAAGAAAAGTTCAAGTTTTTGCACTTGGTTTGTGTTGGTTTGTCTTTAATATGTTTGTGTTGGTAGATATATTCCTTTTCTACAGTCATTTGTCTCTCTATGCTTGAATGGTTTGTTAGACGTGTATTTCCTAAGCTGAAAATTTAAGGAATGTGCAGATACATTACAAGTGATGATGTTGTGGAGTTAAAGGGGAAAGTTGCATGTGAAATCAGCAGTGCAGATGAATTAACACTGACTGAACTCATGTTTAGTGGGGTTTTGAAGGACATGAATGTGGAGGATATGGTAGCACTTCTTTCATGTTTTGTATGGCAAGAAAAGCTTCTGGACGCTAGAAAGCCAGGGGAGGAACTTGAGTTACTTTTTACTCAACTTCATGATATAGCTCGAAGAGTTGCTAAAATTCAGCTTGAGTGCAAGGTGCTTATAAATATTATTTTTGGTTCTGAGTAGATTGCTAAATAGTCAGTACTTGGGTTTCAGTACTGGTGGTGTGTATTAGAAGGGTACAATAACTTTTGCCTCAAAATTTTTGCACGCATGACTAGAGTTACTTATCAAAAAAAGAAAAAAAATGCTAGATCATAAATTTAGTCTAGCTATGTACAAAAACTTTTACAGTGTAGACATTTTTACTCAAAATTAAAGATTGCATGTAGACATTTTTCTCAATATTGCTGATTGGTGTGTCATACCACATCCCAAAGTTAATTCACAGTGTGTGTGCACATTTTTACAGGTTCTGATTGATGTTGAGAGTTTCGTAAGTTCTTTCAGATGTGATATCATGCAGGCTGTGTATGACTGGGCCAAAGGCTCCAAATTTTCCACAATCATGGAAGGTACACAGGTTTTTGAAGGAAGCTTGATCAGGGCAATCCGTAGACTGGAGGAAGTTCTTCAACAGCTAATACAAGCAGCAAAATCCATTGGCGAGACAGAGCTTGAAGTGAAATTTGAAGAGGCCATAACCAAAATCAAGAGGGATATAGTCTTTGCAGCATCTTTGTACTTGTAGGCTAAATCTTGTTTGGTGGTCGAGCTTTATGGTATTATAATGGTCGCGGGAAGAGAATTTGGAATTGTATCTAATCAGCTGGGAAAATGCTCGTAGGGAGAGTTCTTTGGAAAGAAGGAAGACGGATCATTGTCTTGTTTTCAAGGATGGGGTCTGCCTGTTTATGAAATTAACTTTATTTGTGATATCTTTGTCTTCTGCGTCCTGGACAATGATTGATGAAAGGTCAGAAGTCGGGACAATCTTCTTCAAGCAGAGAGAAAGAAGCAGGCTACGTTACATTATTACATAGGTTAGCATAGTTTATATATGTTGTATCATCCAATAAGTTGGTTGATTTTTGATTTGCCATGCACTCCAGGGAGTGCAGATTCTCAATTTCTAACTAGACTTGTTGTACGTACTCCATGCAAAATATTGTGTGCATTTTGGCTTGTTCTTATGTTTTTATTTTATTTTTTATATTATTTTTACGTTAATCTACTGCATTATTTATAGCACTTCTCACTTGGCTTCTGTTGTGCATACCAGCAACCAGCCACAACCTTACATGGGGCATGTTTGGTTGAGCTTATAGGAACTTGTAAGTACAGTTTTTGTAATGTAGAGGCATTTATAAACTCTGCCGAACGTCTTATGGATTGTGGTGGGCCCTGGTTAGCCGGGCTCCATGGGCCTTTAGAAAAATGCCATAATCTAGATACAAGAATCCATACCGAAAGGGTACTGAATTAGCTGTTTGAGTTTTCATTTCAATCATCAGGTACCAGTACCTCTAAACCCCACGCCACGCCACGCCACAACCACCCCTATCTCCCCCAAAATCCTTATCCATTTCTTCCCCATTTTTCCTTTCAAAATAAGTCCCCCTCGATTTATAAGCACATTAAAATTTCAAGAGTCAAGTCGGTAAACACACGGAGGGCAGAAATCGGTGGAAAGGTGGCGGGCTATTTTGGTTGTAGTGGTTGTGAGACTTGGCGTGGTGATTGGATGATGGCATGGAAAATTGTGTGAATTGAGTTCAATTGTTGGAGGTAAGGGAAGTGGAAAACTTTGGGTGATGGCATGGTGGCTGTCTATAAATGACTTGTGATGTGTAATTTATGACTTAGTACGTGAGTGCGATCCTTAAATTGTGGAATATTAATTTAAATGATGGATGATAACATTTTATCAAATGTAATCACCTAATTTTTGAAGTTTTCTCACAAAATTAACATTCTAAAGCATCTGTAACTATGCATTTTTCCTTCTATTACACATTATTTTTCCTGAAAACTGAAAAAAAGATTCAGATTTTTTTTATATGGATGCCTCCAATCATTGAACTCCCAAAAATTTAATGACTCAGATTTTCCAAATTTCACTCTCGAAATTTAATAACAAATTTACATATTTATTTTACAATCATGCTACCGTGCCAGACTACTTGACATAATGTAACGTGGCATGAGCAAGTGAAGCTTGCTGATTTTCAGATCTTGACTGATGTTGTGTTAAGGTTTGATTTTGTAGTTTAGCTCTACAAAACTTCTCCACATGACCAAATTTTTTGCACCATCTACATTGCTTGGATTTCCAACAATTCTTTTTAAAATGGTTTGTTTTGTTACAAACACCACAAGGAGGAAGTGCATCTCTACTTTCTTTGCTCATTCCTTGTTTGCTACTATTGCCTTCTTTCCTCTTTTTTCCATCATACTTCTTTTCAGCACTTCCCCTTGAGTATTGTTGCTTATGTTTTGCAGTGAAAGCTCCTTCAACTGAATTTTCTGCTCTTACTGCTTGTCTCTGCTCATAAGCTAATAAATCACCTGTAAGTTCTGTTAATGAGAGACTTGACCGGTCTTTTGTGTGCTCTATGGTTGTTGTTAAAGCATCAAACCATTCAGGCAAAGTGATTATCACCTTTTGAACTACTCTTTTGTCAGGAACCTTCTCCCCATTTAGCTTGAGTTGATTTACAATATCTACAACTCTTGAAGTATAGTCTTTAACCTTTTCAGCTTCTTTCATTCTCAAAATCTCTGCTCAAGGCTTGTAACCTTACAGCCCTTACCTTTTCAGAGCTTTTGAACTCTTCTTCAAGCTTATCCCAAGCTTCTTAGGTTGTAGACACATCAACAATTATGGGAAAAATTTCTTTTAACACTGCTGTATATAAGAAAGAAAGCGCCTTCATATTTTTCATGGATTGATCCTTCAGTTGTGCTATTGTGTAGTTCGCATTAGATTCAAGTGGTTCATACCCTTGCTCAATCACTTCCCACGGATCATGTGCCATCAAAAAAGCCTTCATTTTGACATACCAAAATTCATAGTTTTCTACACTAAACACTGCTGGTACTAGAAGTAAAGAAAGACTTGTTCCTGCCATTTTTATCTTCTCTCACAGGCCTTAAGATCAATGGTAGCTCTAATACCAAATGTTAGCTTCTTTCACATGCACAATAACTTCGGAAAAATAACAATGGACTTTGAAGAACAAAGGAAAGTGCAAAAACAGAACAGAGAGATAAACAAAGGTGCAGATAAAAGAGAGTCTCTAAGTGTATTTTCATCTTTTTAAAAATACGTACTACATAAACTTCTTTTTACATACAAATGAAAAATACATAGAAGTCTGAACCTAGAGTACAATAGCTATCCATTCAGCATGGCTATTGCAAGGCTACTTTACTTTCTTATTAAAAGATAGATAGCCTAAGCTAGGAGTTTTAAATAAAAAGGTTCACTTCCTTCACTTCTTAACATCTTTATTTTGTCTTCCTTACTGTTGGGATGTGATAAAATATATGACACGTACAATTTGTTAGATATTTATATAATAAATATAATATGTGAAAGAAATAATTAATTCAGATGAAGTGTCCAATTGGTGAAAAGTGTGAAATTTGTGTGTGAGGTCGGGGGGTTTTAGTCACACCTCACGCATTATATATTTGT
>CAIGRP010021345.1:0-29674 GCA_903798385.1 Fraxinus cuspidata | reverse complement strand
GTAGATCGTGTTTTGGATCGAACCTCCATAACAACATCGTTTGCATCATCTCTCCCTTTTACTTATCGCTTTTATATTAGTGATTACTATTTGAATTAATCTAATTAGTCTCTACTTACTTGAATTTAGATTAATTATTCCGAAAAGTTTTTGAAAACCAATTCACCCCCATCTTGGTTAGCTATTCTTGGGCTTTCAGAGCTTATATTCAAACCTCTAAGATGACCTTAAAAAACGCTTCATCTTCACTTCAGCATGAACTTCAAATTTCAGTAAAATTAAAGCATCACTTCATTATCTTCAAAACAACTCAACTTTCAAATTATGGTCTATACAGAAATTAAAGTCTTCCATGAAAGGTCCTATTTTCTTAACTTTAATTATGATATAAATATATCTATACCTGAATTTGGGGGACTATTGTGATACTAGTATCCTAGTATCATTACATTATTGCCACTAGCATATGCATTATATTATTGTTACAAAGTACGTATGTCACGTTATTTACGTTATCAATATGTTACTTGCTTCAGTATCGCACTATTATTACATTAAATTGTGCAAGCATATGACATGTTAAGACACATGATAGGCTTTCTGCATATTATTTCTTGGAGATATGTGATATATCATTATTCACTTTATCATTATGAGTAATTTGAGGGGAAAATGGATCCCGATTTATTTTATATATGTGCGATGGAGATATTATGTTGTATTATAGGTTGGTTTAGTCCATATTATAGAAGAGATATTGCCGAAATTTCGAAAAATTATATGTGGCATCTATCTTTTGAGGCAATTCGTAAGTCATTACTTACTTAGACTCGTACATATATTTTCTGAGGCAGTTCGTAACTTATCACTTATTGGAGCGGTTTATATTCTCGAGGCAGTTTGCAAGTCCTTGCCTATTTGGAATCGATGCTATTTTCGATGCAGTTTGGAAGTCCTCACTTATTGGAGAAACTCATATTTTTGAGGTAATCTAAAAGACGTCACCTATTTGACGGCTTATATTTCGAAATCCGACCTACACATGAATATACGATTCAGACTTGATGGACTATTGCTATATCCTTATATTACGTTGCATACTTAGATAGAGGGGATCCCATATATGTTGACGTGGTATCAATTATTCAATTGATTGAGCTACTTAATTGAACAATTTCATCTTGAGCTCGGTCCGTTAACAACTTGCCATTAACATTTTTCTATATATATGTAAGTTTATTTCTCACAAAGGTATGATTTCTAACCCTATCCCTCTCTTGCACTCTCTTTTTCTTTCGTCCCTCCTTTGATTTGACCGTCGGAGTGAAAATGATCATCGGGCCCTTTTGTCATCCGGTGGCTTTGCCGCCTAACGAGGCGTTCTAGTGTTCACGTGATGTCTACGTGGAAGGGAGGTGGAAGAGATTATGTTGGCGCATTTTTGGAGGTCAACAGTTTTCATTGTCACTCTCATCCCATGTTACTTATAGTGCTTTCTTTTTGGTGAATTTCCTCCTGTTAGGACATTCGATTCTTTTGTGATCGGGTTTATTACAATCATAGCAAACAATATTATTACTCTTTTCTTCTCTATTTACTTCTTTCTTTTGAATTATCGATTGTTACGAAAATCTATCCACTTCTTGACAAGAAAAACTAAAGGCATATTCTCTTTACCATTTTTAAGTCGTTTTCTGTTTTCGATTTTCCAAAACAACTAAAACGCGTTCTCTTTTCCATTTTCGAAAACGTATTTTTGAAAACAAGTAAAAAATGTATAAAAGAAACGCAAAACAACAAATTTGTCATTTTGAGTGTTTTCAGTTATAATCAAGTCAAAATTTTCAAAATGTGTCTTTGGTGTTTTCAAAACAATTTTTCAAAATGTTAAAAAGAACACATTTTCAACAATCTCAAAATGGACACTCAAAACACAAAACTCAAAATGAATTCAAAACTCAAAACACAAAACATAAACACAAAGAGAACAACCCCTAAGGTATCATGTTCTTCATCACTCATATTTATACTTGAAGAGCCTTCTTTATTTGTTGATTTAAAACAATTTGATGCTTTGGAGTCTCATTTGTTCCCGGTTCTTCGCTTTTTCTTGTTTTTTCTTTTGTCTCGACATGATTTAACTCATATGTCATCAATATTCCATAGAGCTCCTCCAAAAGATATTATTGACATCTTTGGTGTTTTCTATTAACATCATCAATGAGCTACAATCCTCCGATAGGGACCTAAGTATTTTACTTACAAGTTCACCGTTAATAAATTTTCTATCAAATGCTTTAAAGCCGTTGACAATATCGATCAAATGAGTAATCGTATCAACAATTGGTTAATTTTTTTATAAATAAATTTTCAAAATCTTTAACGAAAAGATTTATCTTAGTTTCTTTTACTTTACTAGTACCCAAGTAATTTTTAAAGCATGCCAAATGTCATAAGTAGAATCACATGTGATAATACGAATAAATTTATTTTAATCTAAGCACAATAAAGTAAATTTTTGGTTCTAGCATTTAAACATAATTTTTGTTTATCATCTTCATCGTACTCCTCTCTAAATTTTGAAATGGTTTGATCCCATTTACCCTCAACCTTACTGTTAAGCATGCCCAGACATGGGCTTAGTCTCTTTGTCTGCAGATAAATTTGTCCTCTCAAACTTGTGTATCATTTCTCCATGTCTTTTTTCTTTTAATTATGCTAGTGACTATTATCATTTATCAAGATAACTTTTTCAAAAATTTGGGGTCTTTCTATTTGAGGATTGCTTGTTGCTTTGTGTTACTTATTTCTGGTATAATTTGTGTATTTCAGGCTGATGACATAAAGGAGCCCTAGAAATAGCAGCAACATTTCACCACCCTATAAGCCTTAACTTATGAGTCAGATCTTGCAACGATCGAAGAGCATTCTGATGAACAACTTGGTCACTGTTTCAGATTTCGTTACAATTGCACGAGCCAATATTCCTAGAAGGTGCTTTATGGTTGAAGCAGTCATTGCATTTGTCTCATTAATATTCTAAACATTGCTGTGAACCAACTAAATTTTGTATGAGAGTTTGGAGTGCAGGGAATCAACTCAAAATTCCCAACCTGTGAGAAACAAAAATAGAGAAAATACACGCCAAAGAAAAACAATCACACGCACAAGACAATATTTATATGGTTTGGCCAATTTATCTGTCTACGAAGTTGAAGGGATTTCACTATTATGAGGGAAAAGAAGAACACAAGGCGCGACCGTACATTTTTGTCTGTCTGCATTTTTATATCCCGTGCACAGGATTCACAATGGCCAACAAAACGGGCCAAAAAATATTTCTCAGGAACGCTGCCCCTAAACCCCTATCGGCCAAAGCCTCCGCTCCATGGACTAAGCCTTAGAAAATCTCCTAATAAAAAATCACGCAACATTATTCGGGTCGAGTCATCAACCGGATCAAACAAATTAGGCTCCACAAAGCCCAACATGGATGACCAATACTTATCTTCTATTTTATCTTCGACTTGGGTGTAAGAACATATACCAGAATTTCTCCTGTCTATTACTTGAAGAAACCACTTCATCCCTGCTAGTTCACACCTGGAGGTTTTCTTGTGAAAGAATTAGGGTGTACATAAATGGAATTGCACGTCTGTAGTGGAAAATACCTTGTGTGTGTTTGCGACAGTGAATATGAAGAATCACTTGTAAAGTCTTCTCTCCGGATTTTACTCGTATTTGGTCATTCATGTTGCGTACTTCAATATTTTTTGAATAGATTATGTAGAGTTCAGTCATTTGGTATCAAGGGGACGATGAATAATGACGCTATAGCTGCTCACCTTTTATCTATCGGCCTTGTTTTGATAGGGGGTTGTTAAGTCCATGAACAAATCTTTATTTCTATCTCGAATTTTTGTACTATGAAATATGTACTTGTGGGTTGGGCAAATTCTTCTATTCTGATTCATGGTTTTCCTTGACCTTATGGTTCAAATAAACTTAAGGTCCGTTTGATTGCAAGGGAAGAAAATTGGTGGAGAGAAAATGAATTTCAGATAAAGTAATTACCTTGAACTTGTTTTCTAGGGAATTGTTAATTAAGTGTGATTGATTGATATAATTTTCCACCCGAAAATTTTTTAAATTTTGGATCTTTTTGTGTTTGTTTGGCTTTGTTTTACATGAAAATTGTCCATTAAAGTGATAATTTTTCCGCAATTGGTTATAAAATTTGTTTCCATTGCCAAAAAATAAAAATAAAAAAAAAAACAAAAAATATGTTTCCTAGAAAATCATTTTTTCATCAAAGTCTAGTATTCGTTTGGCTTTGTTTTACGTGAAAATTGTTCATTAGAGTGAGTTTTTTTTATTTACAATTGGTTATGAAATTTGTTTCCATTGCCAAAAAGAAAAAAAAAGTTGGAACTTCAATTTCCCACAAAAAATGTGGGAAAAACAATTTAAGCAAATCCAAGAAAACAGGTGCGTGAGGAGCCAATGTGGAAAATCAAATGCCAAGAAAATTATTACCATCAAACACTACAAAACTTGAAAAATGGAAAACTAATTCCATTTNTCAATTTCCCACAAAAAATGTGGGAAAAACAATTTAAGCAAATCCAAGAAAACAGGTGCGTGAGGAGCCAATGTGGAAAATCAAATGCCAAGAAAATTATTACCATCAAACACTACAAAACTTGAAAAATGGAAAACTAATTCCATTTTCCATGGAATAGGTGGTGTATCGAACACAACCTTATTCCCTTGAGAAGGAAAAATGTATTTGCTTGTTGCTCGGTCAACATAGACCACAGACAATATGGTACTAACGCTAATTATCTTCTATACTTGAGATTCTGTGAAAAACAGAACTAGCCAAGAATGTAATTTTCGAGTATATATAAAACAAAACTAGAGGAGACTAGACTCATGCCTAATAGTTTATAGATTGCTATGAGATTTCGTAAATTGAAGAATAAAAAGATTAATTTTTGCCTTTTGTTAGCATGTTAAATTTTTTGTTGTTTTCAATAATTATTGAACTTTTAATTATTAAGCCTGCATCGTCAACAGTTCCAATACTATCAATGTTATTTCGTATTCATCACTTGTTCCGTTGTGAAAGTTAAAGACAAAATATTTAATTTTTTAAACAAACCGGATTGTCAAATGGGGAAATGTTGAAAGTACGATAATACGATTAGACAGTTGTGAGCTCATGATGGGTTTCCTTGGATTAGGATGCTTCCTCATGCTATATATTAGGATGCTTTCTCATGCTTTCTCATCCTTGGATTAGGCATAATTCTATATTACAATTTCTCAGTAAATGCTCGTCTTTCAAACATAAACCACCCCGATTTAAGAAAATGGTAAATAAGACAAAGATCAAGCTGACAAGAATCAAATTTGAAAATTCAAGTGGTAGAGTAAACCAAAAAAGGAGAGCTTTCCTATAGTACGAATCTATTGTCCCACAGATGAAAGAAAGTACGACGACTATTTTTTTTTTTTAAAAAAAAAATTAAATTTAGCGACGGTAGTTGCCATTGGATTTTTGATTGTTTATAGAGATATTGTTAGCGGATTTGTCACCTTAATACATTTAGCCCTTTGTTTGGTGGGAAATTTAATTAAAATCAAGATTTTCATCCCTACCAAATAGGGTGGAGATTAAAATCAGATTTATAGTAGATTTTAATAAAATGTGATAAAATATGTTGTTGAAAAGTATGAAATCCATGAAATGTTGTTAACATTCAATGTTAACTTTAACTTAAATTAAAATTTAATTTTAATCCCTGCCAAACATGGAATAAAAGTTAAATAGAAGTCCTCATAAGCTGTGGGCCAAGATGTGCGTGGCTTAACACAATCCATGAGTTTTATTGGGCTAGCCCATTCCGCTTTGTATGTGCAGCAAACAGGGCCCATATAAGCTCAATAACCGTTTTACTTTGTATCAGTGTTAATATGGGACGTGGCCCTTCGGGGTGTACGTTTTATTAAGGATAATTAGCACATAACATTTCTACATTTCACTATTAATGTGGAAAACGTATATTTTTTTGATATTTTCATTATTAATTACAAATTTAATTGCACATAAGGTCATTTTCATTCATTTTTATCCAATTTATATGTTAAGTGAAGGGTATTTTCATCATTTTTCTTCTTTCTTCCCCATTTGAACTCATTTTCTTCTCTATTTCTTCCTCTGTAAACTAACATTTAGTTTCCTCACTAGGAAGTTATTTTTCTTGGTGTGTTGTTTATAATATTCTACTAAATCATTCAAGAATATATATATTGAAAGTTCTATTGAATGTCATAATTAAGGGTAAAAATGTCAAAAAAATAAAATAAAAGATATAAACGTTTTCAACATTAATAGTGAAACATAGGAACGTTAAGTGCAAATTACCCTTTTATTAATAAATGAATCGCTTCGTTCTAGTATTTGGACCTAATCATAAATAAAAGTGAAAATTACATCCCCACCTACTTTTCAATTTATCATTTCAAAAAGTTTCAAAAATAAGTTGTATGATTTTTCTTTCAAAAATTAGGTGTATCCTACTAAGGATGGCAAAATAATCCGCCACGCCCTGCCTTGAATGGGGCAAAAATAATCTGCTCTGAACGCTCCGCCTCGAACCCGCTTCGTGAAGAATTAAAAAAAAAATTAATTAACCATAAAAAAATAATAAATTACCTGAAAAAAAAATGGGATGGGAAACGGGGTAAACTTGCGCTCCGCCCCTCCTCACCCCGTCCCGTCTAAGGCGGGACAGGGTCGGGAGCGGAGCGGGGTGGGGTGGGGGAGTGGCGGGGCAGGGGTGCCCCACCCTGAACCCGCCCCGTTGCCAACTCTTATATCCTACCCCCATCCACTCATCCACCAACCACAAACCCTAATTTATTCTTTTACTCATTTTCCCAAGTTACAATCACACCCACACTACCACAATTTCCGCTCACCACCACGGCTAGTCGTCACCACCAAGTAAGTAGCGTCGGGCGCTACTGTTGGGGATCGGGGCCTCTAGTGCAATTTGCAAAATTACAGGCCCCTGTTTGCAGTTTAGATCTAGAGTTATTTTGCAAATGGTGATTATTTTTGGTGATGGTGGTGGTAGTTGTGGTAGTGGTGCGGATGGTTGTGAAGTGGGATGAAGAGCATTTGTAACCAATTATTTTGGTGATTGTGACTATTAAATAATATATGATCGTTTGTTAGCAATAAATAATGTGTGATATACAAAAATTGTGATTGTGACTATAATTTTGTGTTATTGTGACCGTGACATATTATGCGACTACCTGATTTTTGAAACTTTT
Source organism: Fraxinus cuspidata (assembly GCA_903798385.1). Lineage (NCBI taxonomy): Eukaryota > Viridiplantae > Streptophyta > Magnoliopsida > Lamiales > Oleaceae > Fraxinus > Fraxinus cuspidata. Next base: position 22,327 of record CAIGRP010021345.1, on the reverse strand, counting down.
TCACAAGTTTCTTATTTTTAGAAGTGTAACTTGAAACCTTGTAATTTTGCATTCTTCCCTAAGAAATGATCTCAATCGGACCCGTGAACACAAAAGATTATTAAATAATAATAAAACAAAAAAGAATCTTAATTTTTCACTAATCGGGAACGAAATGAACTGGAGGTCAATTTATCTATTATGAGAAGTCATGAACAAGCACTACAAATAAAAATAGAAATCGAAAGAGAAAATATTCGTCCGATAAATTTTTCTTAGTTGATAGAGGATAAAACAAAATAAAGATTTATTTAGAAAAAAAAATACGTTTTAGACAAATATTAATTATTTAAAATAAATATCTTAATCCGATAAAATCTATGTAATAGACATAATTATTACCCCCAAAGACAAATGTTTATTCCAATATTGGACATTATTGTAATCCTCATCACCTTGAAAGAATCATGGGCAAGGATATTGTCAAGAATGTCACACTCAAATCATTCTTGTTCCTTCATCAGACACACATCAACAGAGGAGCACATATAAGTTGATTTAGTGACCAACAGATCGTGGCAATATAAGTTTTCAAATACTTTTCTATGTATATTTCTACTATTAAAGATCAAGTCAAGGTGGTAGTTCTATCCAACATCAAGAGGAAGATTGAATTCGACATTTTCTTCCTCATTCTGGTCGAGAGTTAGACAGATTCAAAGTGCAGGTACGTGGATGTAGAGACAAATTATCAATTCAGAAACCTGAATTTACTGACCATTACTAGCGAGTTGTCCATTTTGCAGAGAGCGTCAAGCAAACAAAATAATATAAAACATGAGAGGGCCGTCATCACTAATACCTTCACTAATGGTAGCGGCATTGACTCTGGTTATCTTTTGGCCGACGACCCTATATGTAACTAAAAGCATACTAGTAATTCTATTTCAAACGGGTGGCAAAGAAGAAGGTGGCACAACCACTTTCGTAATGCTTCTTATTCCTATGATAATACTATTTTTAATACATCTCTTCACAACGTTATATAATACTCCTTTTGCCGCTAAACTGCATAGCAGTGGCTCCGCCCATGATGCAGCGGAAGGTTACGGGTTGGGAACAATACTTTTTAGTTGTGCTCTTCTTTGTTTTGTATGGTCTAAATTGATGTATAAAAAAATGTCATATTTTAATAGAGAAGTTTATGAGAGAAAATTACCTGAAATTATGTTTTAAAAGTTTTAATTTATTGATCATGCTTTAGTTTTTCTTAAAAGTCAAGTAGTCACATGAATGTAAATATTTAGGTCATAATTAGATAACATAAACGATGACAGTCAAACAATCCCATAGGTCGCATTATATAGCATAACAAATCATACGCACACAAATTCATTGGTCTCATGCTGAAAAATTCTTAGGTCTAAAGGTTACAGTAAAAAACAAAAAAAGTCCCAATCCAGACTAACACAAAATAACCTGTCAAATATAAATTATATCACAATTAGACATCATACTAAGATACAACCACACAATATATGAGTCAAAATAATTTATCTAGATATATAACAATCGAATACCATCTTATGTAGGGATGTCAACGACTCGGTTCGTAGCTGAAACTCGAAGCTCAAGGTCAAGCTAGGCTAGAGTAAAAATGGTTCGGGCCTTTTTTAGCTCGAGCCGAGCTATGCTGAGTTTTTGCTTGGCCAAAAAAGCTAGGTTTAACCCGAGCCGATCCAGCTCACGTTTTTTTAAACAATAGAAGGCACTGCTGCCTTAACAAGGCATCTACTGATGCTTGCAATTTGCAGGCAGCAGTAAGCAACTGCAGCTTGTTAGGCTATTGCAGGCAACGCAGCTGCCTTAACAAGGATAGGCAGCTGCAATTGCCTTGTTAAGGTAGCTATTGCAGGCAATTGTGCTGCTTTGTTAAGGCAGCTGTACAACTGCCAAATTTTATTTGTTTTAAATGATATTTTTATTGATTTTATTTATTCTTATTTTTTTAAAGCTAGGCTCGTTACGGGCCTCGTGGGACTCGTTAAGACACACGAGCTGGCTCGTGCTCGAGCCGATACCCTGAAATGAGGCTCGGCCCTAGCCTCGGCTCGAGCTTTTCAGGGGCCGAGCCACGGGCAGCCCGAGACGATGAGTTAAATTGACACCCATAATCTCATGTTTGAAAGTATTTTACAAATTTGTTAATTTTGAAATTGTATTCATAAACATTGTAGTTATGAATTTTCCCACTTTATTATGTCAAGTTTGAATGAATTTTATGTTTATTTGGACACTTTTCAACATCTCATTGGATGATTATGTTTGGACTAAGCCCGAGTTCACAAGAACGCTTATTCAAACATCGATTGTGCTATATGTATATAATAGGTTTGTATAATGGTTTACATATACATGATCTAGTGAAATATGATTGAATCGAAAATTTTTTAACCAAATTAAAAAAAACTTATTCATCTTCTTTTTGATACATCATCTGCATGTAAACTATTATATAACTGATTATATAAATGTAGCATTATTCTTCAAATCTAAATCCAAGATCAAGTCCAGTCTCAACACCAAGCCCGGAATCAAGTTAGTGCAATTACGTGGCTAGGTAAACAAAAATCAATCGTGTTACATGGATATCATCTTTTACATTGTGCCACTTGAAAAAACAACATTGGATAGTTTGAAAAAAAGAAACAGTTTTCTTGCTCACAATTTTCAAAAACAATGGCAAGTGTCAAAATCAATGTAAAGAAAGAAGAGTACATTTAGCGTTGTTGCACAAAAAATGCGTTGCAAACTGAGTTATAGCATTCGGGGAAATTACATTTGGAGTCTTCAATTTATTGAAAATGTAGGTAGTAGACCCTCAACCTATGATTTTTGTTCCAACGCAGTCCATGGCTGTTTAACGTGTCATTGATGAAAAATTCATTGATGAAAAATGATGTGCTAATGGAGTTCATTTGTTTATTATTTGGTGCAAAGTGCAAGTTGAACAACATGCTAAATTTTGGAAGAAATAGACGGATATCTATGTTATTGCGACGGAATATCATCACAACCCCGTTGATCTAAGATTTCCACATAACAATAAGCTATCTCGTAAAAAAGAATTAAAATTCGTATTATGTCAGCATCACATTATTTTTAATATCAAAATGATACTTCATTTAAGAAAATAAATGCTTTAGTTTAAAACCAAAAATCCTCATAAATAAATAGTAATTCTATTAATGAATATCAATTATACTCCTGCAGCCATAAAAATCATTACTATGGTATTCCTAATAATTCCCTATTTAAGATTTTGATTCTAAATAAAACACACAAGTTTATTTGCTTCCATATTTTCTCTAATTTATAACAAATTATCAGCGCAAAATTTTAACCAATTGTGTTAGCAAAATTTATTTCTCTTTTTGCTTGTAAATCTCTAACCAGTTGAGATAGAAATTTTATTTCATTTAATCAAAGAAAGACAAGAAATTCTAGTCAATTAAAGTTACAAATAAACTCATCTTTTCGTTCAAAGAAAAGGTTAGTAGTATCTTAATTTTAAATTGCAAAACAAAGCAGTATAGTTATTCAATCCGTTTTTTGTCAATTTGACAATACCAATTTATGATAGACAAATATTTTCTAAAATGTAATTTTTTTCGTTCAGTATTTCAATACAATATTCTAGAAGAATATTGTTGATTATTCTTGAAAGGAGAAAATATAAATCGATATTTCAGAAGAATGTTATAGTGTTCATTGAAAAAGAATATTATATTTATATCATTTTGTTACTTTTGAAGAAGTACAAATATATACATACCACATTTAAAACAATATTGTATTATTGCTCTTCAAAGGGTATAATAATCTTTTTCATATCATATTCTTGAATAGAATTTGTTTCTAATTGTGCTTTCCTGAAGAAATACAATTTATAATTCTATTAATATTCTTCAAGAATATTATGAAGATTTTGAGAAAAATTATATTGTACTAATATTCAAGCGAAATATTACTTGTCCCAGAAGGACACGACGTTAAAATTTTAATAATTCAGAAAAATATTGTCATATTACTCTTGAAACAGTAATAATAAAATATAACGTGCTGTCGAAATAGCACATATTTCGAATAATATATCTTATGTGTAATTTATAAATTTGTGTTTATCTTTGAAGGAAAATATACAACTTATATATAGACATCAATTCTTATATGATTATATCATAGTTAATCATATTTTCGAGAATTAACTACGTTTTTTATTTGATTGAATATTTATCCAAATGGTAAACATTACATTGAACTACAAGTTCAATTATTGAATGTAATTGTTTGGCAAGACCATTTAGATCATCACTAGATTAATAATGGTGTGAAATTAATAATTCAAATGGACATTTAATGAAAAATCAAAAGATTCTTCAATTCAAAGAATTCGTATATGATATTTGTTCTTGAAAATTGGTCATTGATCATTACTAGCTAAAATAGGTATTGAATTCCCTATATTTCTGAAAATTAATTAGTTGATAATGGGGCTCCCATCTTCCTTTACTTTGACTATCTAGATATTATTTTTATCTAATAGATTTTATACATCTACTAGATGATAGCATGGTATTCGCAACTTGAAGTTTGCGAAATTATTGCTCAAATTTTAAATTATGAGCATAATTTTCAAATTACACAATCAAGACCAGGTATTTTGTTAATGTCAGATAGCATAACAATCAACATTTTAATGAGTGTTAGTTGATGTTGATGTCAAACATGGTCACAATAAATCTTGAGCCAACTTTAAACTAGAAAATATTTTTTTTATTAACAATAACCTTCATATACAAGCGTTCAGTCCTTCTTCTTAGAGAAGGTGCGGAAATAGCGGTGTTTTTATTGAAGTAGTGAAATCATTCAGGCTTGGCTCCCCTTCTAGAGGGGATTATCTCTCTATGTTTATAGGGGAAAATGGCTTCTTCTTGTTAGACTCTTGTCTTGTCAATCAAATAAGCTACAATACCGAGTTTTGAAGGTGTGCCAGTGATCTTTCCCTTGATTGGTTGATGAGGTTGTCTCCCATCAGATCATCATGTTGTCATATCATGTTGTGTTACCAGGAAATGATGAGCTAATTATGGATAAGAAGTTATGGTAGATGATTGGCGGGATAGGGAGGCCCTGACGTCATTCTCTCCAAATGTTATTGATTGATTGGGGGATTGGGTGATTTGAAAGTGTGGAAGGAATCTGTAATCTTTATGTCTTCTAAAATTATGACTATCATAGGTATGAGCTGACCTTGGGGATTCGATCTGAATTTTACATGAGCTAGGAACCTATAATATGCAAGTTTTAAATTAGGTCAGATATCGGAGGCCAACAGTTACCTTCCGGGTCTGTGTTCACCTAGTTAATGGACTGACCTTGAACACAGTTGGCTCGTTTTCTATATTTGTCATTATTATATCGTTAAAGTGTTTTACAAGTGTTATAGTTTGACTTGGTGAACTGTCCAGCACTTTCTTTAGCTTCCCTTGAAAGCTTGGTGTCAAAACTACATAGTTTTGACTCAACAAATTTGGGCCTTCATTTTCCCTCATTTTCTTCATCCAACGGTTCCTTTTGGTCTTCTCTTTTTTAAATCCTCCTTCCTCTTTTCATTTTCGCACTTTTGCTCTCAAGTTTTTTCTCTCTCTCAAGGAAGCAAAAATTTTGTTCTCACGTTTTCATTTCTTTTTTGAGTGAGGTCGCACGTACCTAGGTATTCCCCTTATCATAAAGAACTTTTCTTTTTCTTGCATTTTTCACCTTGGTCATTGCATGAGTTCAAATGAGTCTAGGGTACATTCCTAGGGTAACTGGCAGGAAGAGTCGGTACATTCTACTTCTACATCTTCTGCGAGTTTGGACTGTCAAGATGTCTTAACTCTGGTCCCAATCTTTGTAGTTTACCTGGGAGATTTAGGTCCTCCTAGAAACATGAAAAACAACCTTGAGAGTGTTGAGGGTTAAAGGGGAGAGAAAGTTGGATTTCATGATGGTGGTGAGGGAACTGGTTTTGAGGAGTGGGGAGCTGATTCCTATAGGTCAGTGGTGACGGGAGATCTACTGGCGAGCTTGAGGGCTAAATATAATATTCCTAGCTTGATGGAAATGGTAATCCCAGTCCATCTAACCGAGCTAGTATCCTTCTAGTAGGATGTGTGGATCTTAACTCAGTCATTTTAAATGTTGGTCTCAGACTCCCTATTCATAGATTCCTTTATTTATGGGAAATAGCTCCTGCTTAGCTATGCCCCAATGGGTAGCGAACATTAGTTTCCACTATGATTCCGTTGGATAAGTTAGGGACCGAGTTGAGCATGGAACAAATTTAACTCTCTTTTTACTTTCAAAGAGGACGGGAAGAACACCAGCTGGTGATGTGCTACTGTTAGACCTATGACTGGTGGTCCATTTGTGTTAGACACTCTCTCCTCAATAAAAAATAGGAGGTATTCTTTTATATGTTGGGAGAGTGGCAGTTTTACCCAGCCCAAGTGACAAAGTTCATTCTCTTTATCATCCATTATGTAAGTATCTTCTTTTTATTTTGTCGGACTTATTTATAAGCGTATCCTTAACTATTGTACTTTGCTTGTAGACTACAAGAAGGCGACCTTGACTTCGGTCATCTAGCTGACGCGATCAAAGCTCTTCTAAAGAAGCAAAGGTCTTGCAAATTTGTTATCTCCAATTCAAACATCTTTCAGGCGGGGTTATTCCAATCTCCACCTCTGACCTCAACGACAGTCGGAGCTTCCACCTCCATTCCAACCACTTCCATTAAGGACCAAATTATCCTCCAAGTGTTTTAGTTGGTATCTAGTTCAAATACTAGTAATTATTTTAGATTGGGATAAAGATATGTTGGGGTTCAAGGCAGCGAAGGCGGCGACTACTACTAATAAAGGGAAAATGAGGCTCATACCGAGGTTGTGAGCCAACCTGAGGAGGTTAGGGTTGAGCTACCTGAGCCACTGGTAAGGTCAACTCCCGTGGCCTTATCTTCGGTGAGGTCCTCCCGTATGATACCTCTATAGAGTTCGACCCCTACATCTTTCTCACTTTCGCCACTGCTGGGGCTAGGTTCTCGAGGTCACAAAAGTGATGCCTAGATTTCTAGATTTCCTTAGGGCTCCATCTCCATCAAGGGAGTCTACAGCTGGACTTCTTTCTTCTCTCCGAGACTCTACTAATCTCCTTACTAGGAGCTAGAATGAGATGGAGAAGTAAATCATTGCTAAGATGCTAGTAGGTGAGGCCATAATCTCTACTCAGCTCCACAACAATAGATCCATTTTGTATGTAGTGTTTGTGGCGAATGAGGTACATCATTTGAGCTCGTGTACTTAAAAACTTTTTGCTTCTTTCGTTTTATAACTCAGAATAATTTTTCTTCATTCAAGTAAAGACTGAATCAGACAAAGTGGTAGAGGTTAGGAGTCAAACCTTAGGCATTTTTGAAAACATGGAGGGTAAGAGGGTGAGGTTTGCTGAAAAGGAGAGGGAGTATGAAGATCGCCTTAACAAGATGGGGGTAGAACTGGAGGTGAACTCACCCTCAGAGTTGAGCCTCATAGATGACAATAAGGCCCTGCAGATTTGGGGAGAGAAAGCCTACCAAAGGGCCTCTGTTGAGAAAAAGAAAGCTGAGGAGAATAGAGTCAGAGCTAATGAGGAGCGAGTTTAAACTGATGAGGCAATGAGGAAGGCTGAAGAAGCCACCAAGAAGGCAAAAGAGGCTAAAGCTAAAGAATCCAAGGCAATGGATATTTGTAGGGCCTCTCCTGAGTTCAACGCTCTAGCTCAGGATGCCTATGTTGTAACCTTGGAAGAGCTCATGAAGCATATTGGCATGGAGAGGCCAAACTTTGATACTGCCTTCTTGGGGCTTCAAAAGAGTAGAAGAAAGAGCCGCAGAAATCGTTGGAGGCAGTGGGGTTTGCATATCTCCTGCTGATGAAGACATTGAGAGCAATGTCCCAGATCGGCAAGATCCTCCAGCCCCTTACCTTTTCTTGTTTAATGCTTTTGTTGAACACCATACCTTCTTTCGAATTGTTTGCAATCACATTTTGTTAGTAAATGAATGTTATTTGAGCATTACTTCGATTTTTATTTTGTACAAATTGTTGTGGTTTCCAAAGTAGAAAATCGTCTAAATGTTTTAGCACATGCAACTTTAGCTCAGCTTGCTCATGAGCAAGATTTCTGTAATTTCCCTGAGAGAAAAGTCATCAAAAGTGTTGCAACACATGCAACCTTAGCTCAGCTTGCTAATGACCAAGATTTCTGTAATTTTCCTTAGAGGAAATTTATTTTAGTGTCGCAGCACATGCTACCTTAGCTCAACTTGCTAATGATAAAGATTTCTGCAATTTCCCCAAGAGAAAATTCATTTAAGTGTTGCAACATATGCAACCTTAGCTCAACTTGCTAATGAGCAAGGTTTCTATAATTTCCTTAATAGGAGATTTATCTAAGTATTGCAGCACATGCAATCTGATCTCGTCTTGTTAATAAGCAAGGTTTTTGTAATTTTCTTGAAAGGAAATTTAGCTAAGTGTTGCAGCACTTGCAACCTTATCTCAGTTTGTTAACAAGTAAGATTTCTGTAGTTTTCTTGAGAGGAAATTTATGTAAGTGCTGCAGTAAATGCTACCTTAACTCAAACTTGTTAATGAGCAAGGTTTATGCAATTTCTTTTAGAGGAAATTTATCAAAGTGTTGCAGCATATGCAGCCTTAGCTCAAGCTTGTTAATGAGCAATGTTTCTATAATGTCCTTAAGAGAAATTTTATCCAAGTGTTGCAACACATGTAACACTAGCTCAGTTTGTTAACAAGTAAGATTTCTTTACTTTTCTTGAAAAAAAAATTATTTAAGTATTGCAGCATATGCAGTCTTAGCTTGACTTGCTAATGAGCAAGATTTCTGTAATTTCGTTAAGAGAAAATTTTTCTAAATGTTGCATCACATGCAACTTTAGCTCAACTTGCTACTGAGCAAGATTTCTATAATACTTGAAAGTATAATATCAAACACACTTTTTATCATGGGAATGTGCTACAAAGTACATGCTCTTTTTACTTGTAATACTTCCTAAGATGTTCAGCGCTCCAAGGGTGTAGCAGAGGTCTACCATCCATGTCTTCTATCTCATAGGCCCTCTTGAGTAATGCTTTAGTTACTCTGTAGGGTCCTTCCTAGTTTGGCCCTAGAGACCTTGAATTGGTTTCTCTGGTGGCAATGAAGTTCTTTCTCAACAAAAAGGAACCGACCTCAAACTATCGTTTCTTGAACTTTTGGTTGTAGTAGTTTGCATTTTGTTGCTTGTATATAGCATTTCTGATTTTGGCTTCATTCCTCCTTTCCTCTATTAGGTCAAATTCTCCACGAAGGGCTTTTTCATTTTCAACCTTGTTTTATGTTGTTGTTTCGAAAGAAGAAATCCCTATCTCCAATGGGATTACGACTTCCACCCCGAACGTTAGATGAAAAGGGGTTTATCCGGTACTAGTCAGAGATGTGGTGCGATAAGACCATAGCATACTAGGGAGTTCATCAGCCAACCCTCCCAAGAGATTTAGGATTTGCATTTAGCGTATGTTTGATGATCTTATTGATTGACCACTAGCTTGAGGATGGTTCGATGTGGATAAATATTTTCTGATACTATGTTCTTCGCAAAAGTTTGTAAGACGAACATTTTCAAAATACTTTTCATTGTCAGTCACAATGGAATGAGGTATTCCAAACCACACACGATGAACTTCCATATGAAGCCAGTGGTTTTTTGCTTGGTGATCTTAGTAAGGTGTTCAACTTCAACCCCCTTTGTCAAGTAGTCAACTGTAACAACCGCGAACTTGGTTCCTTCCTTTCCTGTGGGCATTGGGACAATTAGATCAACCTCCTGCTTGGAAAATGGCCAAGGAGCAATTACAAAATTGAGTTTCTTTGGCGGGGCTTTGATGATGGGAGCAAGGCATTGACATTTTTCACATTTTCTTACAAATTCTAAGGTATCCCGTTTCATTGTGGGCCAGAAGTTCCCTTAACATATGATTTATGGGCCAAGGATTCCACCTGAAAGATTTCGACACACCCCTTCGTGCACTTCCTGTAAAGCATAAAATGCTTCACCTTCATTCAAACATGTTAACAAAGGGGTCGAATATCCTCACTTGTAGAGGATATTAGAGGATATCATCAATTAATGTATACTTTGTCGATCTCATTCTAATGTGAACTACCAAATTGATCTTGGGAACCAACGAACAAGATGGAACAAACCCAAGAAAGCTAGAAATCAAATCTTGTAAAGATCAACCCAGCCTGTTGTTCGACCCGTTGATTACCCGGAACAAGAACTGTGAAGTGGGAACACCACAAAAGGATTGCGAGATCTTTTGATAAGTTCAAGTTATAACTTTAAGTCACCAAAAATATGGAGGAGTAAAACTCTCAAATAATTGAATTCTCTCAAAAATAATTATCAAAGTCTTTTAATTACAATGAATAATAAGAACCTATTTATATGAAATCCCTAAAAACCCTAAAAATCTAGATAAAGACATAAATAAGATTTTAAAATTACAAAATATATCAAGGAAGTAGAATTCTATAGAAACTAGGAAGTTTCCAAAATTTCTGAAATTCGTTCGCCGGAATAACCTATGCGATCGCATGGTATAAATCCATGCGGTCGCATGGAACAATCAAGTTTCCCCTTTGGGTCTCTGTAAATGGCCATGCGATCGCATGGCTTGTATAACCATGTCGTCGCAAGGTTCTTCAATTTGCTTCCAACTTTCATATTGATTCCGAGCCGTTCAAGCGCATTCCAACCCTCTACCCCAACATGGAACTTGACCGTAAGCTGGTTAACTTCAATATTTTGTACTTTGTTGTCCGACTAAATGATTGCATGACTTCTTCACCTCGATTTGATCTCAAACTCGTTTATATCTTCGTCTTAACGCCCATCGGACCTTCGTCCATTTGATGCCCATCCCGGGTCATATCATCCCCTCTCTCTTTGAAATGATTCGTCCTCAAATCCGAGCCTGCATCAGACGAAGCAACATTAGAAACTTCAAAAATGTCAATGATCACAAACTTGCTCCAAAGAACCAAGTCGTATACATCGATCTCACTCATAGAAATTACATGGAAATGTCCATATCCTCTAGTTTGTAGCCTGGACCTCCTTTGAATTCGTATCCGCTTCATACGCATGATCACCCATGCAACATCACCTAGATCAAACAATACACGTCCCGAAGGACTCAGTTGGCAATGCTGATATGTGTCATGCATGATCACACGTGTCTCACAAACCCAACACTAACACCAACGGATGAACACATTAAATTGAACAAGGTTAGTAGATTAGAACCACTTGTCAAACTGGAATGCGGGACGAGAATATTAGACATTAAACTTACTCCTAACACATTCCATAAATCCAACCTAAGACGGGTAAGAACATCAGGATAGGAATACAAACACGCTTGGCTACAACTCTCAATAATACAACCTAATTGCCTACCATATGCGATTAACTCCGTGTGACATGCTAGAATTTCATGATGTAGTAAGTACATATCATAGACAAGCAAGAAATTTTCCATAAATGTATGCGACAATTGACTTACTAACCTCATGGAATTATTAAAAGCTTTATCATGTACCAAAGCAAATATCCCATGTGAAAATCTATTCCTACACGTTAGCTCATAGTCTAACCTAGGTATAAGAATTTGATACGTTACCGTGGCGTAGCTACATTCTTATCCCTTGTTACTCACCAATTTCTCCATGTGCTTTGTATCAAGTGGATAGTCAATGTATGACGCCCCACGAATTACCCCTCATAGAAATAAATCCTTCAAGTCCTGCAAAACAAAAATATCCAAATTGGGGAGGGATTGTTAGTTCTCACTAAAGCCCTCTTACACTCTACTTTTCTTGTATATAAGCTCAACTTGGAATTTTCTCACTCTTCTCTCATGTGGCTCTACTCTTTTTTCTCACTCTCAGCCACCTTACTTTCTTCTCTCATGCTCTCATTTTTTTGCTCTTTATTTTTGTTCTCTCACTCACTTTTCAATTTTAATTGGTCATCATGGACTTGCTGTGGTGTCAAAGGCACTAGTGTGATAGCTCTTCCATCCTTTACAAAGTTGTGTTCGTGAATCCATCATGCTCCACCTTCCTATCGTACTGCCATGGCTTACCCAACAAGAGATGTTCAGCATGCATTGGAACCACATCACATAATACCTCATCACTATACAGCCCAATGCTGAAATTCTCCAAAACCCTCTTGGTAACCCATACCTCTCCATACTTATTCAGGCATTTTAGTTTGTATGGTTGTGGATGCCTTATAAGAGGTAACTTCAACTCCTCTTCAAGGGTTGTGCTAGCCACATTCATACAACTCCTGCCATCTATTATCAAAATGCACACTTTATTCTTAACGTGACACCTGGTGTGAAACAAATTCTCCTGTTGTTGTTCCTCATCATCCACCATCAATTGTGTAGTAAGAGCACGCATCACTACTAATGACTTCCCAACCGGGTACTCTACATAAGTCTTACATTTAACATCCTCCAGCTCAGGCATGCTGTCACTTTCACTTCTATAATCCGACCCAATCTCTCCATTTTCTCGAAGAATCGTCACCCGTCGGTTTGGACACTAAGAAGGGATATGCCCCGAACCCAAACACTTGAAGCATTTAATATCTCTCGACCTACCAGTTTGAGACTCAATGTTTGGTATATTTTTATTCACCTCCTCCTTAACTTTAGATGCCTCAACCTTCCCCCTGGTCTCCGTCCAATCATTTCTATCACAGCCACTCCATTTAGGTTTCCACGAAGAATTAGGCTCCGAAGTAAACCTTTTTGTCCCTTTCCTCTTGAGTTGCATCTCCACCTTCATAGCCCCATGCACCAAGTCCTCCAATTCCACATAGTACTACAACTCTACTATGTTGGCAATGTCCCTATTCAACACATTCAGAAACCTAGCCATGGTGGCCTCCTGATCTTCCTCTACTTTCGTTCTAATCATCGTCACATCCATCTCCTTATAACAATATTCCACACTCCTAAGCCCCTGAGAAAGAGTTTGTAATTTTTTATGAAGGTCCCGGTAATAATGTCCCGATACAAATCATTTTCTCATACGAGCCTTCAACTCTCCCACGTCTCAATTGGCCTATCCAAATTCCTTCTACGGCTAGTCACCAATTGATCCCACCAATTAATGGCGTAATCAGTGAACTCGACTACATCTAACTTCAACTTCTTCTCCTCCGAGTAATTATAGCAATCTAACACCAATTTCACTTTCTTTTCCAATTCTAAGTAAGCCTCAGGGTCACTCCGACCTTGAAAAGTTGGGATGTTCAATTTGATGCTTCCCAAATTTCTATCAACCCCTCGATCAAACCTACATCTTCTATTCATCATTCGTCTCATTTCAGCTTCCAAATAATAATCATCACTCCCTACAATTACCGCCTCATCTTCCTCATCAAATTCAGCCGTAAGGTTTGGTCCTCGCCTATCTCCTCTACCCCACATGGAACCCTTTGGGGGCGTCCCTCCCTACTGACTCCCAATCAAGGTTTCATGCCTAGCTACATCACCACTAATACAATCAACCGCCAAACCCAAACGATCAAACCTATGATGTATAACATGCATACTATCCATAAATTCAGCATAAAATCCCTCTGACATCGCTTCTTCCTCACTTTTACTCATGTTTCCCCTCTTTTTTTTTTCAAATAATTAAATAACATAAATTAAATGAAAATGAATAACAAAAGGAAAATACTTTACCTCACGTGTTTGCACTCTTGTTTCACTCGAATTTGGCTTTTACCTGATATTGAGCTTACCTCACGTGTTTGCACTCGTGTTTCAATTGACTTTGGCTTTTACCTGATATTGAGCTTACCCTCTTGCCTTTTACTGCTCGTTCTCCTTTCTCAATAGCTTGAGAAATAATCGATCTCAATCAAACAGAATATAATTTTCGCATCGAACACCACAAGCACAAGTTTTCAGATAATCAACAAAATTTGCACGGATTGAGGTAATGGACTCAATTTTCAAAAAAAGAAAAAAAAATGACAAAAAAAATTTCATATTCTGTTTTGCCTCTAAACGTTCACGAGATGTAGAGACTCTCTTTTTTATCTCTTTTTTTTTTATCTTCACTTTTTTTGGTCTTTTTTTCTTTTTGACTCTTTTTTTTAATGAAACTCAATAAACAACTAAATAATTAATCTAGAGGTAGTTAAACAACACAATTATACGAAAATAATGACTTAAAGTCAAGAACAATAAAATTGAATTTTTTTTTACTCAAACAAAAATTAATCAAGAAAAATTAAAAGAATAGATGACCTGAACTCTAGAGTCAAGCTCTAATACCAATTGACGTGAACCCAACCAAGAATCGATCATGGGAACCCACGAACAAGATGGAACAAACTCAAGAAAGCTAGAAATCACCTCGCACAAAGATCAACCGACCCGTTGTTCGATCCATACCAAGAATCGAGATTACTCGTAAGAAATTCGACCCGTTGATTACCCGGAACAAGGACCGTGAAATGGGAACGCCACAAACGAATTATGAGACCTTTTGATAAGTTAAAGTCAGAACTTTAAGCCACCAAAAACATGGAGGAATAAAACTCTCAAATAATTGAATTCTCCAAAAAAAATAATTATTAAAGTCTTCCGATTACAATGAATAATAAGTACCTATTTATATGAAAGCCCTAAAAACCCTAAAAATCTAGATAAAGACAGAAATAAGTTTTTAAAATTACAAAAGATATCAAGGAAGTAGAATTCTATAGAAATTAGGAAGTTTCCAAAATTTCTAAAACTCTGTCGTCGGAATACCCTATGCGACCGCATGGAACAATCAAATTTCCTCCTTAGGTCTCTGTAAATGGCCATGCGATCGAATGGCTTGTATAATCATACGGCTGCATGGTTCTTCAATTTGCTTCTAACTTTCGTCTCTTGATTCCGAGTCGTTCAAGCGCGTTCCAGCCTTCAACCACAACATGGAACTTGACCGTAAGCTGGTTAACTTCAATATTTTGTACTTCGTTGCCCAACTAAATGATTGCATGACTTCTTCACCTTCATTTGATCTCGAACTCATCTATATCTTCGTCTCAACGCTCATCGGATCTTTGTCCGTTTGATGCCCATCCTGAGTCACATTACATTCAGAGTCTTCTCGCTTCAAAGAAATCTCCAAGACGTACTCTTGCCCTTAGGTGGGAGATTATTTCATCTAACCATGTAGGCTTGGGTTCTACCATCATGGATATTGCTTTTATTATTTCTATAGCGGGATAAGGAATTCTTCCTATAAGAATATTGTCAAACTCTTCTATTCCTTCGCTTGTGGCCAGCTGAGCTAAAGCGTCAGCATGACGGTTTTGGGTTCGGGAAATTTTTTTTACATGGACGATTCGAAAATTTTTGAATTTCTTTCTAACAATTTGAAGATAGATGTTCATCATTTCTTCATTTGTTTGGTATGTCTCATTGATGTGGTTGACTACTAGCTGTGAGTCACAGTGGATTATTAAGTTAGAAATTTTTAACTCTTTGGCATATTTACTAAGACTACGAATGCCTTGTATTCGGCTTCGTTGTTGGAGGCCTTGAAATCGAATGGAAAAACTTTCCAAAATAGGTGTCGATTAGGACTGATCAAGTCCACTCATGCTCCTGACCGGGTTTTAGTGGATAAACCATCAGCGAAGAGTTCCTAAGGGACATCGCATAGGAGTTCTTCCAACAGATTAATGCTAAACTCTACAACAAAATCATCAAGATCCTGACATTTTATAGAGGTGCGGGGCTTATATCTTATGTCAAATTGTCCGAGATCCACAACTCATTTAACCATTTGCCCTTAGGTATCATGTTTCCGTAAGGTTTGCTTCAATGGATAGTTAGTTAAAATCTCAATGGGATGTTCTAGAAAGTATGATCTCAACTTCTTTGCAGCCATGATAACGGCGTAGGCCACTTTCTCTATAGGAAGTAATGAAGCTCGGCTCTGTGGAGGTCTTTGCTAACTTAGTAAACATGATGTTGTATCCCTTCTTCTTCTCCTAGGACAGCACTGATTGCATATTCAGACACGACAAGGTACATCACTAAAGTTTTGCATGCTTTAGGTTTTGATTCTTTAAAGGCAATTTAGTATTCAGGGATCCATTCGAAGTTCTTCCCTCCACGTAAGATATCAAAAAATGATTTTCATGGACCGGTTGATTTTGACATGAAACGAGGGCAGCTATTCTTCGAGTTAGGCTTTGAACCTATTTGGGCCTTGTTGGGGCTTTCATTTCAATGATGGCCCGTATTTTTTCTGAATTTGCTTTGAATCCTCGGTGGTTTACTAAATAACCTAAGAATTTTCTAGAGCTTACACCGAAGGCGCACTTGTGCAGGCTTAGCTTCATCTTATATTTTCTCAAGATTTCAAACATTTCAGCAAGGTACTGATGATGGTCTCTGGCATCTGCACTTTTGACTAACATATAATCGATATACACTTCCATGGTTTTGCCAATTTCTTTGCCAAACATAGAGTTCACTAGACGTTGGTATGTGGCTCCGGCATTCTTAAGACCAAAAGGCATCATCTTGTAACAATGGAGACCTCGGTCAATGATAAACGGGGCATAATCTTGGTTCGACTCATATATAGGGATTTGATTATATTCCGAGTATGCATCAATAAAGTTGAGTAACTCATGTCCTACCATGGCATCGACCATCTGATCTATTATTGGTAGATGAAAGCTATCCTTTGAAAACACCTTATTGAGGTCATTGAAGTCTATGCACACTCTCTAGTCTCCATTATTTTTCTTTACGAGGATATGATTAGCAAACCACTTATGGTATTTAGCTTCGCAAATGAACCCATTGTGGTGCAACTTTCGCACATCTTTGTTTAGGGACTCATACGTCTTTGGAATACAACGACGTTTTTGCTTTGGTTGAACCGAAATATCAACATTAAGCCAGTGGCAAGTGACTTTGGGGTCGATTCCTTCCATGTCCTCATGATTCCTGGCAAAAATATCAAGATTTTGTTGGAGAAACTCTACTAATGAATTTCAGATTGGTAGTTGGAGTTCGTGGCCTACCTTGAGTTCTGTTGGTAGGTCACTGTGACTAACTAACATTTATCCAATTCTTCTACAGGTTCTCCACCCTAAATTTTTAAGCGTTGGTCTAGTGAGTTGAGGTTCGGTCCGAACATGTACACCATATACACACCCGAAGGAATGCGGATATCCTACCTCACTGGGTAGATCTTCATTTGGCATTTCTCAGCAACTTCTCTATTTCCCTTGTTCTTACCTATACCATAAGGTGTGGGAGATATGAGTGAGTAATGGTACAACGACACAACCACTTTGAGGTTGAACATGAGGGACTGCACCATAATAGCATCATAGGGCGAAGTGGAATCAAATACCCCAAACTCGGTGTTCAACTTAGCTTAGCGTGGAGTTTCACTGGCCTCAACAGTAAGCTTGATTAGCCCTTTTGCCTTAGTGAGAACTCTGTTTAGTTCTAAAACCATGTTTGAATAAGGTTGTAAAAAGTATAGCGGAATACCCATCTATTTAAATTTCCATTTATAGAGTATGTTGAGGGCACTTCCTGTATCAACCAAGAACTTGGAGATGGTGACTCCAGCTATGTGTATTGAGATTACAAGACTCTAGGATAGGGATGTGGGTCTGTCTCCTTATCATCAAACGACAGGTGATCGTCCATTGGGTTTTTGTGGTGTTTCTTGGTAATACTAATCTTAGTGAGGTCGGCTAGGTCTCCTCAGTAGCTTGAACACTCTATTTGTCCTTCAACATACAGATATGAGGTCTAGGTAGATCAATGTTGCATGCCTTGGCTTAAGCTTGGTCCCTACATGCTATCCCAACTCCATTGGGAGTGGGAAACTTCATACAGTAATGGTAGATTGAAGTGGCTGCCTTCAATTTGTATAATATGGGTCTACCTAATATGGTATTATAGCTGGAAGGCAGATTGGTAACTATGAAATCCGTTATTCTTCTTTGGTAAGAAGCCTCACATAGCTCCACAATCAAGACGATTTAACTTCAGGTTCTGATAGGATGTCCGGTGAATCCTTGCAACCTCTTTGAATATGGCTGGATATATTGTTTTGGGATTCTCATTTGCTCAAGAGTTCAAGAATACAACACATTGACTGAACTCCCATTGTCTATAAGAGTTCAGCGTATTTATATTCCTACAACATACATGGTTACCACCAGAGCGTCACTTTAGTTTTGTAGAACTCCTTGAGCATTTACTTCTGAAAATCCAAACCATTCTAAGTATGGCGTAGCATCAGGGTTGGACTTAGGTCATTAAACCTCGTAGTTCTACCAGATGTGTGTGTCCCGAGCTTGTCTGCACATTTTCCTTCTAGACCCTTCGATGCATTGGTTGCCACCTATCAGCATTCTGATCTCAGCTCGATGAGAGAGATTCCAAGTTTGAAGAACTGGTTGAGCTCGTTGACTGTCCCTTGTTGGTAAGGTTGTTGAGGATGAGCTTGGTTTGTCTATCCGAAATAAGTAACAGATTCTTGTAGATGACCCCATCGGATTAAAGACTCTAGTTCCTCTTTCTGGTCTGTATAATCATTTGTATTCTGTCCTGTCGATTTGTGATATTGGTAGTACTTACTCCTGTTTTTCCCCCACTGGATCATTTTTATGGGGTGATGATCTACGGAACGCCTCTTTATCTCTTTTTTGCATGAAAAATTCTTCCAAGGTAGCATTCAATGGGTGGTACACGTGAAACCTGTCTAGATAAGGTTTGAGTTGGTCTCTGTCCCTCATGTCTTGTCTTTTTTCACAAGTGAATCATTTATCCAATTTTTTCTCCTTTGCATGGCTTGAGGTATGATTTTCTGTCTTGGTTTCTTCCTGATCTAAGGTTGCTTCCTCCGCACTTATATTTTTTAGCTCGATTAAAGAACTCGTGGTATGTTTGAGGTTCATCTTCATGTACAGATCACCAGAACCTTGTTCTAGGCCTTAGTCCAGAAAAGACTGTCATGAGGACGTCGTCATCAGAGATCTTGTCAACCTCCACGAATTGTTTATTGAATTTTGTTGAGATGACTTTTGAGTGATTCACTTTTCCTTTGCTTGATGCTCACCAAACGTTCTTTAGACGTGGTTATGGCCTTAGAGCCCATAAACTGAGCTAGAAACACCATGGCTAGGTTGGTCCAGTTTTTTATGGACCTTTAACGCATCCTCCTAAACCACCTTTGAGTTTTGTCTCCCAACGTTAATTGAAAAGTGTGGCACATGATGGCTTCACTTGCTCCCTACAGTTCCATTCACGATGTGTACTTGTCTAAGTGACCAATGAAATCTCATTCCCTCTCGTACCCAGTCAACTGTGGCATCTTTAATTTTTTGAAGTAAACGTTCAACAAAAATGTCTTCTGTAGAGGAAGAGTGGCATTTAGTAAGGTATTCCTCCATGATTCCTTTGTTTTTAGCTTCCGGATCAACAACACGCTTCTTTAAATTGTTCATTTCAGGCTCCACCCGTTCTGGTGGTGTTTCGGATTAAGCTCAGTGCATTCGCTTCAAGGTTTTAATGAGTGCTAAGAGCCTAACCTATCAAACACACTGCCGCTTTTCTGGTGGCTGGTTCCGTTGTTGGGGAAAACTTCTAACCTCGTTAGTTCGGCTTTTGGAAGATTCTTCTCTCGAATAGTGGAGGGCTCTACTAGTGGGAGTTGGTTGGGAATTTCACCTCAGTATCGAGGAGGGGAACGTAAGCCTAGTTTCATTCCAATTTGCTGATTGCGTTTGTCAACCTTTCAATAGCTTCTCTCATGATGGTCATTTGAGGATTGCCAGCTTCAATTTGACCATGTCCTATCCGAAAATCTTTTGAGGTTGTCGATTTTATTAGGACGAGTGTAGGATTGATTCCCCGATGCCGAATTATGATCCATGATGATATTATGTCGTGGGTTGACTTTGTGTGGGCTTTATGGAGAAATAGGGCTACATATATAAGAATATCCTTCTTCTATTGTCAAACTGTTGACGTCGAAAATAGTCAAAATAAATTTTGAGCTGACTTTAAAGTAGAAAAATGTTTTTTTATTAACAATGACCTTCAAATACAAGCATTCAGTCCTTCTCCTTAGGAAAGGAGCGGAAAGAGCAATGTTTGTATTGAAGTAGTGAAATCGTTCAAGCATAGCTTCCCTTCTGGAAGGGACCATCTTTCTCTATTTATAGGGGAGAATGGCTTCTCCTTGTTAGACTCATGTCTTGTCAATCAAATCAGCTACGACGGTCTTGGAAGGTGTACCCATTATCTTTCCCTTGATTGGTTTATGAGGTCGGCTCCCATCAGATCATCATGATGTCATTTCCTATTGTGTTACCAAGAAATGATGAGCTGATTATGGATAAGAAGTTATGGCAGATGATTGGCGGGATATGGAGGAGCGACATCAGTCCCTCCAAGTATTACTTATTGATTGGGGACTGGGTGATTTAACAGTGTGGAAGAAATCTGTAATATTATGTCTCTTAGAATTATAGCCGTAGTAGGTATGAGCTGACCTTGGGGATCCAATCTAAATTTAACACAAGTTAGGCACCTATAATACACAAGTTTTGAATTAGGTTGGATTTCAAAGGCTAACAATTAGGGTGACAATAAATGGTCGGACGCTATTGTTTGTTAAGTTTCTCCAATTAATTTATTAACCATTATTATTGAGAACAAAGTACTTTCAATTTCTTTTTAAGGAATGCTATTACGCATCATGCCAACATCATAATTATCCATATTATAAATTACTTTATGGTCAGAGCCTAATTTCTTCACTTAATTATTTTATTAGTTTGTATATGTAAAATTAATCCACCACAATGCACTAAGGTGAAAAGTAAAGAATGCTAAGAATAAATGTGTAGTTTGAAACATTGTCCCAAATAGGTGATATTTTATAACGTAATGAAAATTATTTTCAATTTGATTGTACAATTCTCTCAGCATTATGGGGGTGGAATTAAGAAATTGAAAACAATGTATAAATACATCATTATCTATATCCTCGCAAAAAATAATTCAAACCTGAAGTTCGAAAGATAATTTATTTAGATGCATTTACTGACCAAAAAAATCAATAATATCCCACACGCCAACTTTAATTGCTCTAACTCGAATTAACGTCCTAGAAGATAATTAGTTAATATTCTATTTGATATATCTATGGCACACCTAAAACGTGATAATATTCTATTCAAATACAAAAATCTCAAACAATTAGTAAAGATAGTCTCATTAAGGTGGTATATACTCTTGATGAGTATTTGAACATAACAAATTATAAAATTTCAGAAGAAGCTCAGATACCTGATATGTAGAAAATTGATATATCTCTATAAATTATGTTTATATGGGAAAAGAAATAGAATCGAAAAAAAAAAAGTTGTCAACAACACTTTTTGCACATGATGTACTATATCATATTGTGAATGTTGAGGAATTGAAATAAATTCATCGCAGTATATCAATCGAATAAATAATTGGCCAAATGAAAGGAACGCAATCCTAAATTGAATTTAATAGAGAAACCTGAAATTTCTAGACATGCGTCCGAAAATCCAAAGGCTTATACTTATGCGAAAAGAAAATAGGAAAAATGAATTCGTAATATGTAATGAACAACTCTCAATATAGTGCATTTCGTAGTGGATGAAATCACATGTTCGTATCTTGTTATCATTTATCCTTGAAAGATTTAATATGCTTGAAACATAATTCAAATGATATTATAACTGGAATTCAAAAAGAATAATGTACTATTTTTCCTTCAATGGAATTTTTCCTACTGGATTTTTCCTAATAATGTTTTATGAGGCACATTCTTTGTTTAATAAGTGTCCATAATATATAAGGCATTTACCCTCATATAACTCTTATATGTATGAAACTCCTAAAGAGATTAACAAGAGCTATTTTCTGAATTATCATGTTGCTACATGTTGGGAACTGAATCAATCAAGCGCAGCGGAAATTAAAACAATATCTAATTCCCACTAAGGATCTACATTGTGTTTAGATAGAAACTGTGATAGAATTAATACATTTGATAAATTTCACAAACTCCTTTACTTTTTCTT
>CAIGRP010021342.1:0-10305 GCA_903798385.1 Fraxinus cuspidata | reverse complement strand
TCTTGAGTTTAATAAGGAGTTTGGGACGGGTCGTGACAATTAGTCTAGGCAAGGCTTGTATCATTTGGTGCAAATGGAGGTCTTTTCTACCAGCTTAATTAAAGATCTACCAAATTTTGTCAACAAAATTGTTATGTCATCTTCTAGTATTTCCAATCAACAAGATTTTAATCTGTGGCATTTAAGACTAGGTCACCCTTCAGATTCTAGGTTGCACTTGACCATTGCCTCATGATTCTACAGCAAGACACACAAAAATTCCTTGTTCTATCTGTCCCTTAGCAACTGCACAAATTGTCGTTCAATTAGCCAAAGTAAGTCAGAAAACAGCTTTGATTTAATCCATCGTGATTTGTAGGACCTTGTACTGACATTGTTATGATGGATCAACATATTTTCTTGCAAAGAACTTAGTGCCAAGGCTAATAATTTGTCAAATCCCACTTACAAGTTACCAAGTCCCACTGACTTAGTCTTTCCCCAGATAAGCAATATTAATCCAAACTATTCTGGTATTATTGATTCTCAACCACAACTTGAAACAAAACAAAGATACAATCAAAATACAGAACTATTGGAGACCAATGGTTCTCTTGTTTTTGAGTCATCACCCAATTTTCTACAAAATTCCCATATGCCATGAAGGTCTAACAGAAAAAGAAAGCCTCCAACCCATCTGCAGGACTTCATTAGTCAGCAAGCATTCTCACTCACTCATTCTCAAGGATCCAACAAGTGGAAAGATACTGCAACTTCAGGTAACTCATTTCCTCTATCTGTAACACTATTATATCACAGAATTTCTAACAAACACAAAGGCTTTGTCTCATCTATACTTGCACAATCAGAACCCAATACTTACCAAGAAACTGTCAGGGATGCTAAGTGGTGTAAAGCAATGCAGGCTGAAATAAATGCTCTTGAGTTAAATCAAACTTGGACTGTAACATATTTGCCACCTGAAAAGGAACCTATAGGGTGTAGATAGGTTTACAAAGTGAAGTTCAATCCTGATGGGGTGGTGGAAAGGTACAAAGTAAGGCTGGTAGCAAAAAGATACACACGGCTGGAAGGAATTGACTACCATGAGACATTCTCACCAGTGGCAAAGCTAGTGACAGTTAGAACATTGCTTGCAGTGGCAAGAGCAAGAAATTAGTACCTACATCAGTTTGAAGTGAATAATACGTTCTTGCATGGAGACTTAGAGGAAGAGGTCTATATAAAAATGTCTCCAGGTTATCGTGTTGATGAAACTTCGAAAGTTTGCAAGTTGAATAAAAGTTTGTAAGGTTTAAAGTAGGCATCTAGGTAATGGTACTCAAAATTGTCTATTTTCATCATTGATCAAGGATTCCGTCAATCCAAGGCTGATTATAGCTTGTTCACAAATATCACATGAGACTCCTTTACAGCCATATTAGTTTATGTGGATGACATAATAATAATGGGAAATGATGTGGAGGTTGTGAACTCGCTTAAAATCTCACTTGATGATAAGTTTAAGATTAAGGATTTAGGGAACTTGAAGTATTTCCTTGGGATAGAAGTGGCCCGATCAACAAAAGAGATACAAATTTGTCAAAGGAAATATGCATTGGATATCTTGGCTGACTCGGGAACAATTGGAGCCACCCCAGCCATGCTACCACTTGATCAAAACACCAAATTGTCCAAGGATGATGGAAAGATACTTTCTAATCCCGCGTTGTACAAAAGGTTGGTAGGAAAGTTGCTCTATTTAGCAATCACTAGGCCTGATATATCCTATTCAGTAAATTTGCTGAGTCAATATATGCAAACACCTATAGTACCTCACCTAAATGCTGCACATAAGGTGCTTAGGTACATCAAACAGTCACCAGGCCAGGGGTTATTATTTCCCCCATCCTCTAATTTGCAGATTAAGGCATATATTGATTCTGATTGGGAGGGGGGCACGTCCAAATTCTCGAAGGTGAATAACCAGATATTTTGTGTTTATTGGTCCATCTTTAGTGTCTTGGAGATCCAAGAAACAAGGCACAGTTTCAAGATCCTCAGTAGAGGTAGAGTGCAAGGCAATGGCTACAGCTTGTTGTGAATCAACATGGCTAAAATATATTCTTGATGATGTGCAGGTGCCTCACCCACAACAAGCTAAGTTGTTTGGTGATAATCAAGTAGCCTTGCACATAAATGCTAATCCGGTGTTTCACGAGAGAACGAAACACATTGAGTTGGATTGTCATTTGGTACGTGAGAAAATACAAGAAGGGAGCGTTATTACAAAGCACCTTCGGACAGTTCTCAAACTGCAGATATACTAACTAAACCCCTCAGTTCTAATACTTTCTATTTGCATTTGTCCAAGATGGGAGTAGAAAACATATACTCTCCATCTTGAGGGGGGCTATTGGAATGCAAATTAAGTTGATCATCAGTTGGAACAATCGAGAAGGAGCTAGAAAGTAGTCATCAAGGAGTGCACATGAGTGAAGGCAGCTGAGCCACGTGCTGGAGGAGTAGGAAAAGATTCCAATTCAGTTATCTTGTTAGTGTATAATTAGTGTGCAATAGCATTTTGACACTTGTATAGGTTTGTTAGGATGTGGTGTATATATATGTGTAATTTGCTCTCCATTTTTCAACAATGTAATATACTAGTAAGAAATGAAAATCGCAACTCATCAGTTGAGTTAGTTCCCCATTCTTCTTTCATTTCATTCTCAAAATTTATCTAGTGTTTTCCCCCTTTTGTGCGGCAAGTCAAGCTGGTTTATCTCTTTAATTCATTAAGTTTTATCACATTTTCTTATACGCTCCTTTAACTTGCATGGATAAATTATCCAGGGATTAAAGGAGTATTTGCCATAAATATAAAACATGCGGAGAAGATAAAGAACCTATTCGAACTTAATTATTTAACCAATATGGAGAAGTTTATATTGGGATTGAATGAGCATCCCATTAAAAAAATAAGCTGTGGATTAAAAGAATATGCGGGATCGAAATTCTTGGACTAAAAAACCTTGATTGAGAAAATATATAGGGTCATATTTCTTTCCAAAATATCAGGAATTAGCAAAAAATCTCCGAACAAAAGGATCACCATTGTACAGGATTCTATTGGATTTCTTTTCTATAAGACACCTTGGAATTTTTATGAGGCTGGAATACCAGTTATCTAATTTCATTTTTTTTTTTTTTGGACAAAAATGCCTCAGTATTAATGGAAGCATTTATCTTTGTTTTGGTATCCAGTTTAGAAAGGAAAAGCCAAGATGTAAATGATAGTCCAAAATTTCATTCCACGTGGAGACCAATTTTAGGTATTAAAACAATTATTGTCCACGAGAGCTCCACATTAGTCCCAAAAGAGCCCCATTACAAGCCAGTGAGTCTATTAGCATTTCGAGGTTGTCGAAACCAACCAAAGCATAAGCCGTCTTAGCCATCGAAGCACCATTTAACAACAATATGCGTGTGACCCTAACACTCAGATTATAAAGGACAATTAGAAGCTTCATCCAAACGATAAAAATAGAGGCCTTGCCTCGACCTCAGACATGGACAATATTTCAATTGTACATTCTTGTACGATCAAAGCAGCGTGATCTTCCTTGTAAACATGTGCATGTGCATGTGCATGTGCATAACAAATTGTATAATAAATATAATGAAAGCACAAAACTCAACTAAAACATTGAAACTTTGACTTAATCATGACTTACGGCATAGTGATAAATATTTTGAACCTAAAAAAAGACCAAAAAGTCACTAATAATCATCTATAAAAAGGGACGTCAACAAAGTAAGAATAAAAAAAATCAATGGGTTGAAAAAGTTAAAAAGGAAAAAAATATTAGAGATCTAATCTTCCACTCTAAAAACTTGCCTCAGATCGAGGCATAAAATTAGGGTTGGCATTCTTGAAAATTTTAGCATTCTCAAATTAAAGTGCCTTTTCCGGGACCCCCATCGAAAACTTCTTTCTTCCCTCAAATAGAAAGCTCACCCAAAACACACCTAAAACCCTAAAAATGTTCAAAACTCCGTCAAAATTTCAACAAGGAATTCTACTTTTGACATTAAAAAAAAAACCCTCTGGAGCAGGCTACCAGGAGACAAAAGATCTTCTTTCTAAAGAGAGTCGAGTCGGAACTCTTAGATGTCCAAGGTTCAATATGGAAATAATTTCAAATGTTTTCCCAGATGTTGTCCATGTCAACAAACAATTCAAAATACTTAGACTTTTTTAGAACAAGTTTGAGTCAAATAGCAATGCTCCTAAACACTTCTTTTAATACAATTTTGAAAACCCAAAAATGGAATACATTTTTATTCAGAGTAATATAATATAGCACGAGTTATGTTAAAACATCAGTTTAGCTAACAATGGAAGTCCAACTAAACCAGTCTAATGAGTTAAAATATATTTTAACTTTATAGAAGTGGATCTCCATTGTTACCTAGAATAATATTCATAATTAGCAAAGATCATAAACAATCTAGGTGGCAGCGAGTCACTTGATTCATTGTCTAATGAAGCATCACCAACTCCGCTAGACAATAAACTAAGAGGTGGATAATGAATTAAGGGATCTAGAGACTGATGATAATCACAACTAATGATAAATAAAATCACAATAACGAATTGTGATAAATAACATTATTCTCGCATGTATTGTGACGTTCGATGTCTTTTTATTTGCTAACGAATGTCATGAGTGTCAAAATTTTAGTAAAAACTAGCGTATCAACACCTAGTGCACACGCCTTGATTAATTATAACAGTAATTTGTTATGAAATAAGTACGAATATAGGATATTTTTTATTCCGACCAAATAGACAGTGCCAAACAAAAAGAAAGAATCAAGCTTGTCAAAAGTGTCGGGAAGAATAATAGAGAAACAAATAGATGAAATTTTATGTCATAATTTTTTTTCAGAGAAGAAATAGTAGAGATAAATGACTGGACGCGTTGTGTCCATCGTAGTACCTTTGTTGCACCAAGATGCGTTAATAGCAATTGAGTTTTGTTGTTTACCTTTCACTTTAATCATTTTATCGAGTTTTGTATAGAATTAATGTTTAAAAAGCAACAAAGCTTCAAATTTTAGCATGCTTTCGTTTTAGAAAAATGGCATCTAATAACATTCTACAACACCAGTTTAGATGACACTAAGTAATAGATTCAATAAAAGATAGGATTAAGCGATTCATTCAATTATATCTCTTATTTTATGTCATATCGGCGCCACTTATATTGGTGTTTTAATATCAATATAACTAAATAGCATTACTCTTCGTGTTATCAAATTTAAACGGTGTTCATTTTCGTGGACAACTTTTAATGCCCATTTTGTCTATCAAAATAAACCATATCTGCTCATTTTATTTAAAAACATCAAGACGTAGAGGTAACACAAGTAGACTAGCTAATAGGGAAGACACAATCAAGCCCTATATCACCATCCAGATCCACCCAAGCACTATTCATTTGGGCAATAGGCCCACCCATGTCCCCAGGTAGTCTGCATCAGAAACCAGTATAGATTATGTATATTACTAATGCTGCATCTTGCATCTCACCAGCCATCAGGAGTGACTAATCAATCAAGATGCATCACACATTTGAACTAGTGGTTCAAAACCACTACCATATTCTTGCTGCCACAAAACCAGAACTCGAGCCAAAAGGACTTAGCAGATGCAGTGAATACACTAACATATACATTCATCAGAAAGAAGAAAACGAGCTCCTATGCAACAGTGAATAAAATCATAATCACAATACAATGAGCTGATTTCCATATAACATAGAGCACTGTGATGTTCAAAAAATTGCCGGGATCAAATATCACAACATCCAACTCAAAACTTAAAACACATTCCACAGAGGAACAAAATACAAGTTATTGTGAAGGAAAGCTAGCTAGCATTTTACTCTTCTGTGTTCTTGATCGGGTTAACCAGACAGCCATTACCTTTTCATTGCTGTCGGCTGACTGCAAGCTTCAATTTATCACCACAATGAATATCGAAACAAGACATTTACACTGATACAAATAATTTGACGTGTTATTCCAAACAGAACACACAGCAACCAATTTGGCTACCAAAATTCTGCGCCATTTTCAAATGCCATTATATACAAGCAATTCTGTGCGGGCTTCCATTCTCTACAGAATAAAATACTCAAATGTGAGTCATAGACTTCCAACCAGTAATCGCAACGACCTAATTGTAAGAGCGAAGCTCTGCCAACTGAACTATATCCCCCCTGAAAACCCTTTTCGCTCCACTTAGCCTTATCCCCTCTAGGGGGATTTTAGTGATAGGTTATCAAAAGAAACTCGGTATATAAACAATATTTCTCCCATTAAATAGTCCCAATCGCTCAATAGATAAAGATGCAAACCTCTGGAAATGATCCCATATACCCCTTATTCTCTCTTTATTATGTTCAAACATTTCAAATCCGTGGATGATCGTAATCTCAAACAGAGAAGGGCAAGAAAGAAAAAGGTGTATCATGTTAAACATTCTTTAGTTATTTAGAATTGCAGTTCCCACGTGCAATGAGGTACTAAAGTTTATGATCACCTATTACAATGACCCCAGAAAAAGAACTCAACAAAATCTTATTTGAGTCCATAATAAATTATACTGTATACGGTATCATTGTTAACTGGAAACTGGTGATACGGTAGAGTATGAGCGTTGAGGTAAAGGGGAAAACAGAGGAAAGGCAGCTAAAACCAAATTAGCAAAACTTGAAACCCAAAATATCAACCACCGAAACCATTGATCGTTAAAGCTATCTAAATCTCAATGAGAAAAATGAAAAATTTAAGTTCACGTGATTTTTAACTAATTAAGGTTGAGTTTGTCCTAACATTGGCATTGCTGCTTATTGAAGAAACTAAAAGGTGAAAGGTCATTCATTTAGGTCAATTTATTCCAATTCCAGTTGACAACGAAAATAATGATAAAGCAGATATCCCAAATGGCTTAGAATCTGATATTTTTGCCCTTGTTTCAGCCAACAATATCACTCTCTTTACAAAGAATTACAGGGGTAATCATTACAAATACCAAAAGATTCAACACTTAAAATAAAAATAAAAGCACAATCGACATTAATCCAAAAACTTGACAAAAAAGAGAAACGATCATCATATCATATCAAGAAAGGCCAAAATCAATATTCAAATATTATACATAGGTATTCGCGTGAAGATCAATCGGAGTGCAAGTCTTCAAGATCATAAATGTCCGATTCGGAAGAAAATGATGAAGAGGAGGAAGAGGGAAGATACTGATTTGATGGAGGAAAGCAAAAGAAGGTCCAAAGGCAAAGGGCGAGGCGGCGGAGCTGTTGAAAGGGGAAGACGAAGAGGAGGCGGAGGACTTGGTCGCTGCTTAGACGTTCAGGATTGCACGCTATGTATTGGCACGCATCGGCCGACACGTTAGCCACTCCCACCATCAGTGCGCCGTTGAACACCATCTCTGTCGATTTTTTTTTTATGTTTGATCTTTGTTTGTGTGCTTAGTATACATGTGTGTTATGAATTGCGTAGCTTTCGATCCATGGATGGGTCAAGATTCAATTGCGATGAGTTTGACAATTAATCTGTTAATTTGACCAAAATATCCTCCACAGTTAGAAAAAGGTGATTTAACACAATTATTGTATTCATTGCCCAAATCATCTTTTTCGTTTTATGTTTGACATTTACACGCTCATTTTAACATTTTTTAACGAAGTCCTTTCCGTTGCATTCTTTGAATTCCTTCAATCAAATATAAGTAATTTGTACAAAACGTTCTTATCGTTTTCCTTCATTGCACAAAACGTCCTTATTTTTAACTTTAATTACGCAAAAGTTTTTATAGTTTATTTTATCTATTAAAGTATTGTAAGATAATTAATTTATCTTCATCTTTAAATAAACAAATAAAAAAGAAAGAAAGAAAGAAGAAGAAGATTTCATCCTGTTACTGCAGTTTTTGTGTGATTACAAAATAATAATAATAATAATAATAATAATAATAATAATAATAATAATAATAATAATAATAATAATAATAATAATTGCAGTCAAAGTCCTAAATTTTTTAAATAATAAAAACGAGTTCCAACTAAATAATTTAAAATAGAGTAAAGTTATTTGCACCACTAGTATTAAAATGTGGCGCTAATTTGGCATTAAATGAGAAGTATAACTAAATTACTCACTTAATTGCACATCTCATTGAGTTTATCACATCATGTCATTTAAATTGATGTTGAAATATCACCGCGGCAAGATATCATTATTTTTTTAAATTTATTAACCAAGAAAAAAAATCATCTTATAAAAAAAATAAAAAATTCTTTTCCACTTGGTTGGATTTGAATTAGAACAGTAAGAATTGGAGTTTTAATTAAGATCTTGAATGAACCCTTTAATGAAAGAAAAAATTTCGTCTTCATACATCATTTTGTGAGATAAAAGAAATTTGAACAAAATTAGAGTAAAATTTAAAAGTTAATGCAATATATGAGCCTATTTTTTTTTATTATTAAAATGCATTTTGAAATAATATTTTGATAGAGAATATGTAAAAGTCATGAAAAAATTTTAAATTTGTGTGTAATATTATTTTATTGAAAAATGTATGGTTAAAAATAAAAGAAAGAAATTGTATTTTGATAATAATGTGGATCAAACAAGGGTTATTTATACACTTTTTTTTTATTCAAACTCATTTTTAATCATATATTCTCACAATAAAATATTTTGCAGGTTCAAAAAAAATTCTATTTTTTAACTATACAATCTCAAAAAATCATTATTTCAAAACTCATTTTCTCGAAAAAAAATCATTTATTTTTAATTAATAAAAATAAATGAGTTTTTATTGGAGAAAATGAAAGCATTTCAACGCTAGGTGATTATTTGTTTGGGTTGTGGGAATGAAAGTTCGAAAAAAAAATGAGAAGTTTTGTACCATAGAGCTTTTTACCAGTGGACCCTTCTCTTCTTCTCCGACTGTTCTTCAGAGCTAGTTCATGTGCTAAAATCTTAGACCATGTTTGATTTGGTTTTCTTTTTTCATGGAAGATGGAAATTAAATTCCATTTCCACATTTTTACATGTTTGATTGACTAAATTCTACATGGAATTTGTTTCCCACATTTTCTTGATTTTTGAGGAAAAGATCTTCCCATAAGTTTGGTGAGAAAAATCCATGGGAAAAGTTTTTCTAAGCAACTTTTTTTTAAAATTTTTTTTGCAAAGGCAATAAATTCTATCCTCAATTGTAACAAATTATATCCCTTTAATGGAAAGTCAAATAAATACCAAAAGATCCAAAATTTTAATATTTTCTAAGTGAAAAATTATATCAATCAAATACATTTAATTGACAATTCCCAATAAAATAAATTATAAACAATTCAATTCCCTAGAATTCATTTTCTTTCCACCATATTTCATTTTTGCAGTTAAACCGACCCTTGAACAAATGCCTTTTTGAGTTGTTTAATAAAATAAATAAATAATTATGCTTGATCTACTAGACCGTGCTCGTAATCTTGACTTAGCTAAATGCTTTATAGATGAAATGCCTTTATCACCAACTGTTCGAATTTAGGGCTCTTTTCGGTTGCTTGAAAGTGGGATGGTGGTGGTAGTAGAAATTGGATGGGAGTGGGTAAGTTAGCCCCTATTTGGTGGCCTTTAATTCACTCTAATTTATTTCTCATACTCAATTTCAACAACACATTCACACAATAAAATATTCTACACATAAATTCAAAACATTTTTCTACTTTTAATCACACATTCTCCAAAAAATATTAGTCTTTACAATTAAAGGCCACCAAACATGGGCTTAGTTGGAGGAGAAGGAGGTTCTTTTAAGTTTTAATTTTTCTTAATTTTTTAAAATTGTTTTAACTAGGACTGTTAGATCTTTTTGAAATGTTTGTTGTAATTATTATTCTTTTAATTTATTTAAAGACCAGGATAAATTTGTTATTTCATAATGTTTTATGTGAGAAATAGTCGACAGGGATGATTTTCGCAACGCTTTCTTTATCTAATAGGGGTACTTTTAAGTTTAGCCATGTCAACACCTCCATTTTCCACATAAGCTTAAGTTATTCGTCATTCACCACAATGACATTTTGATGATTAAAAGGCAAAAATATCCTTAAGTATGTTATACAATAACAAAAATATGATTTTATTTAAATGACAATGATACCCTTTAAGTTACAAAGAAAAAAATCAAACACTTTCCACTTAAAATTTCAAAATCAAGTCACT
>CAIGRP010021339.1:0-10766 GCA_903798385.1 Fraxinus cuspidata | reverse complement strand
ATTCTAAATATTACTTAAAAGGTAGTATATTTAGAATATCAAACTTTATCAGTTTTTGTTTTTGAACTAACTCTATATTTTTTTGGGTTTGCCAGAACATATGAAACTAGGTTGGTATTGTTTCAGATACTTGAATTAAAGCCAAAATTAGTTCAGCAAGATGGAGATTGTTGAAATACTAATTACCTCACTGAATTGTTGAGTTTCGATCAGATTTGACCAACTTTTATGAAAGCGTAAAGCTTGTTTGATGAAATGTGATTTTTGGCTTATGGTTTGGTGCAATCTGGCCTTGCACGTAGCGCGTTTATGGATGTTGGATCTGTTATTTTCTAGACCATATAAATAGCCTCTTTTAGTCATTTTACACACAGTATGTATGTGGTGCCATTTAAAGGTTTCTTCTCTTGTGTTTTCTTGCAATTCTTCATTCTCTGTAATCTTAAGTGAATTTCTTGATGTACTGAGTGTATATTTGCGAGATTGGAGTGTAGTTTACTGTGGTAAACTTTCTGTGTGTGAGGCAAGAGAAACATTTTCATACAAAATCATAATCGATAACAAGAATTTGGTTCGTTTTACGAATTGAATGTCGATAAATTCACGAGTCTAGAAATTCATTTTGGCCAATTGAACCTTCTCAAACTATCTTTTTTAAAAGAACCAAAAAGGTTTGTGACCTGGAGCAATATTTATTATGTAGATGCTCAATGGGTGAATAACATTTAAAGCACCTGAACATCTGGATCCATTAGTGGGTGAAAATTCCTCTGTGTTCCATTTTTTAATTTCTGCAATTTTAATTTCTGAAATTACTTTGTTAAACAAATGATTTGGGATCAAAACGGTTGAAAATAAAGTTTGATCATTTATAAATAATTATAACCTAAGGAAAAATATACACCTTGACACTGGGAACCAAAGAAGCCGGCCTGGACGGCAAGAAGGTGAGGACTGCAATTGGCACATATGACTTTGCAGAGGAACTCCAAAGAATTGTCAAGATTAATATAGTTTTTTCTGTTTTTTTAATGAAAGATAACTGTGTCTCATTTTCAAGTATAATCTTAATTTTAGCGCCATGCAAGGACATACATAATAGTTCTTCACATTCTTTACAGCTATTCCGACCACAACCACCACCACCATGTCCGCCACCGCTACTTCAGCTAAAATCCTCCGTTACACTACCGCTTTCCTCTCCGAAACACTCTCTCAATCCCACCTCCGCCACCATATCTACACGACCTTCCTCCAAAAACTCTCGTCTTCCGATCAAACAACCCTCAAACAGCTCAAGTTTACCTCTGACACTCTAGAAAATTCCTTCTCCACCACTTGCTCCTCTATTCGCTCCTCCTCTCTCCGCCTCACCGAAGAACTCCTCTCTAAATCTGAAAACCCATTTGCTTCATTTCTTTTATCCTTGGCTTATTCACATTGCCGTCGCCCCATTGATGCATCCATTTGTCTACTTGATGTTTTTTATGCAGACCCTTCATTGGCTAGAGTAGAAATTTCACCCTTTCTGTTCCAAGAATTGTTTCTGGTTCATTTTCTTCCTATACTAGAATGGTACAACGACCAAAGAAACAAAATTCTGTCTTCTTTATCGCTGAGTTCAGATTACAAGAGTGATGACCATTCAATTGTTTCAAATACGACAGTATTGTCAAAAATGAGCGGGGATCAAGCAACATCACTGAAGGATTTGGAGAGGGATTATGAAGATTTACTTGATGAAAATTGCAGGAATTTTGTTGGATTTTTTAAAGATGTTTTGCGAAACAGAGATGGAGGCCAATTGCTTGTTCCACCTTCAGTGGTGTTGCAAAAGAGTAAAATAAATGATAAATTTGATCGTCGTGAGGAAAAGAAGATTACAACACAGATATTCGGATCAAGGAACGGACGGTATAATGTAATGTTTTCTTTGTTGAATTCCTCTGCTATTTCCAACTTGTGAATCTGTGATTGATATTTATTTCATTCTCATATTTATGTCTTCTTGAACTAGTTTATACTTATAGGATTCATTGCAGTGAATTTTGCAATTATCACAAGTATTATCATTAGGAATCTTAGACTTGTGGTTTAGATTACAAATCCTGATTCAAGATTTTATGGTTCGAGAAATCAAGATATGAAAATCGAACCCACAATACTCAAAACTTTTTTAGTTCTCACTAATGTTCTCCACTTGTCCATCTACTAAATATTAATACCATAAAAATAATCTTACCATTTGTTGTTTGGATGACTTATACTCTTATTACTAATTTCTAGAAAGGAAAAAATGCACCTCTTATTGAGATCACTCTGTTTAGGGTATATCTACCATGGAACGGCAAGTATGAATGCTTAAAATATTATAAAGAATTTAACCTATATTTGTTTAATGCTTGGATTTTCTGAATTAGGTCCAGCTATGCAATTTCAAGACTTGACATCAAGTATTATAAAATTTCTTTATTTTTCAAGTCTTTATTATTTATATTTCTCTAGGTTGTCATGCTAGTAGAAAAATAAGTGCAATCCAGCAAATTTCTGTTGTTAATCCTGAACCTTGAAGTTTCTATGCAAAGACAAGATTTATTTGACTTGGTACTTGTCCCTTTTGGTTTAAATAACTCAAATCGTTCTTATAATAATTCTGCAGCCAATGTGGACTGAAGGAGATGTATCAGTTGAATTTAATAGCAATGGGGTGAGAAACCTATCAAAGTTTCCATCCTTGATTCCTGAAAGAGTCTCTCCGAAAATCTTCATAGATGAAAGATCCTCAAAAATATCTGAAACAGCGTCCATTCAATGCTTGGAGGCCACACTCGAGTCTTGTACCTATGACAACTTGAATAATTATTCTTCTTCGGATTCTGAGGCTGAACAAGAGGTAATCGATATGAACAATGAGAACATGTTTTCTATGATCTGATATACCAAAGCTTTTTTTTTAGTTATTTATATAGGCACTTGTGTAGGAAAAGATCCAAAAGACGGCATCATTCGACACCAGACAAAGTCAATCCAAGAAACAAAAGCAATTCTTTTTGGCGGAATCCAGCCGGTATGTTATTTCCAAAGTACTAATCGCAACTTTTATTGTCTGTAACTCTAATTTTAAAATTTGACATTCCTGGTATATCAGTTCTCCAGATCATCTCATGGAAGACTCTGATAACCAGGCCGGTGGAGGAAAGCTTACACCCCCAAAGGATTTTGTCTGCCCTATAACAACACACATTTTTGATGATCCTGTAACTCTTGAGACAGGTCAGACTTACGAACGAAAAGCAATTCAAGAATGGATTGACAGGGGAAATTCGACATGTCCCATTACACGCCAGAAGCTGCATGGCACACAACTGCCTAAAACGAATTATGTGCTTAAACGTCTGATTGCAAGCTGGAAAGAACAGAGCCCCAGTTCAGATATTGCTAAATCCGAGGTCGTGAATCCAGTTAATGAACCTAAATTCAAATCGGCAATTCGTTCAGCTTCTCCTAATAGTGTCATAAGCCAAGCCACCACAGACGGCACCATGAGTGAGTTTAGACTTGCAATCACTGAATTATGCACATCAGAAATTTTGAGGGAATCAGAACTGGCAGTCCTCAAAATTGAGCGGTTTTGGCAAGAAGCCAATATGGAGATGGAAATGCAATCCTTGCTCTCGAAACCTCCTGTAATTAATGGTTTTGTCGAGATACTGTTCAATTCAGTGGATCCTCGAGTACTGGGAGCAACTGTTCTTCTCCTATCTGAGCTTGGATCAAGAGATGACAGTGTTATCCAGACACTTACTAGGGTTGATTCGGATGTTGAATGCATTGTTGCACTTTTTAAGAAAGGGTTAATGGAAGCTGTTGTGTTGATTTATCTATTAAAACCTTCTTCTATGAGTCTCATAGAAATGGAAATGGTGGATTCCCTTATAGGAATGCTTAGTAGCATAAAAAATACTGAGTTTCCCAAGATGTTTATGAAGCCAGAAAAAGCTTCAGTGATTCTACTAGGACAGATTCTTCGAAGTTCCGATGAAGCAAGTATATCCAAAAGTGTGAGAAGCATTCTTTCAACAAAAGCGATTGAGAATATCATAGTTAGCTTGGAAGCTGAAGGGGTGGAGGAAAGGATTGCTGCTGTAGGTATCTTATTGAGATGCATACTGGAGAATGGAAAGTGCAGAAACATTATTGCTGAAAAAGCCGAACTAACCCGACTCTTGGAGAGTTTTATGCTGGTAAATGATGTTGAACGATTTGAGATAGTTCAATTTCTGTCCGAACTAGTCAAATTGAACAGGTATTGCTGCGTCTATTATGGTTTTAGTAACATGAATCAACACATGACTTACTATATCTAACTTCTGCAGAAGAAACCTCAATGAGCAAATTTTGCACATCTTGAAGGATGAAGGTACTTTTAGTACAATGCATACCCTTCTTACATACCTACAAAATGCTCTCCAGGATCAGTGCCCTATTGTGGCTGGTTTGCTCCTGCAACTTGATTTGCTCGTGCGTCTCTCTCTCTCTCTCTCTGGGTATGTGCGTGTGCACTCTCGTGTCCGTATTAGTAGTTTAACAACTGATTTATACCTTATAGGAGGAACCAAGAAAAATGAGTATATACCGAGAAGAGGCCATTGATACTCTTATTTCATGCCTAAAAAATTCAGAGTACCCTGTTGCTCAAATTGCTGCTGCAGAGACAGTTTTGTCCTTACAAGGAAGGTTCTCTTATTCGGGGAAATCCCTTGCCAGGGCCATTCTCCTGAAACGTGCAGGACTTGATAGAAGTTATAAAACCTTTATGCAGAAGGATCAGCGTCACCAGAAAATATTTGATGAAACTCAAGAAACCATGGTTAGATTTTCAATTATCATTTGGCAATGGTTCATAGCTTCAGAAATCCATTCATTCCTTAAGATTAGCAAAGATAGTATCTTCTCAAAATTTCAATTCCATGACACTGCTTGTCAATTCTCATTTTGATTGCTTAAATACTTACTATTTTGCCAACTGAATCGGTAGGATGAAGAGCAAGCTGCGGAGTGGGAAAGAAAAGTGGCATTCGTTCTTGTCAGCCATGAATTTGGACTACTGTTTGAGGCTTTGGCTGAAGGCCTAAAAAGTAGATATGCAGAGCTGCAATCAGTATGCTTCATGTCCGCCACTTGGCTCATATACATGCTCTCTGTTCTTCCAGACACGGGGATACGAGGAGCAGCACGTGTATGTTTGCTCAAGCATTTTGTTTCAATTTTCAAATCCGAGAAGAACACTGATGACAGAGCACTCTCCATGCTTGCACTGAACAGCTTTGTCCGTGACCCTGGTTAGTGTGGCAATTTAATTGATAAATGGAAACTATACACTGAATTTTTTCAAGAAATGTTCGGAAAGTTGTACATTGATACGAAATGAGAGACACTGGGCTGATTTTTTGTTCGTATAAGGATTTTTCTTTTCAAGCTTTTACTTATCCTAGACAGACCAATAAAACAATGTGAAAAGGAATGAAATTTAGATTCGCATCATTCAAAAGTTGATAAGGTTTTTCCCTTTTTTCATGTTATGTCTATCTTACAAAATCAAGAGAAATATCTGCAGAAGATAAGGAACGACTTTTTGAACAAATGGGGTTCTCATATAGTATACGTATTGCAAATTTCAGACGGATTGCAAGATCTTACTGTCCACATGAAGGATATTTTAAAAGGCTTGAGGGAGTTGAAGAAATCCTCTGTCTTGGCTTTTGAGATGTTACAAGTCTTCTCCGAAGAGCATGACAACAGTTCAGTAAGTTTTTTACACAAGATCCACTTTTTCAGATGGAATCTACCGGTTTATGTACTTATCTGATGTTCATGGGCTGTAGGATCTTTGGAATCACAAAGAATTAGCTCAAGAAGATTGCAGCATCAATGGCGAAGTTCTTTCAATTGCTTGCTTCAAAGGCAAAATTTTCTCGGGCCACTCAGATGGAATAATAAAGGTCAGTCTATCGTTCTTCAATCTGTATGCGCTTTTGTTCAAATGTTTTATTTTCATTCATCTAATAATTCTTACTTAAGAACATGGCCAATTTTGTGAACAATCATATAATTTTGTTTTGAACTGAGATTGATGGCATCCCTGTTCCCTTTTTAATGCTAAAGGTCTGGACTTGTAAAGGTACTTTACTGCAACTCGTCCAAGAAATTCAAGAACACAGCAAGCCAGTCACCAGCTTAGTAATGCTGTATTCAACAGGGAAACTATACAGTGGTTCCCTTGATAAGACTGTGAGGGTATGATACTTGTTTGTCTGAAAAAAGACTCATTGAATCAATTTGGTCTTGTTACCACAAAATTCGCGCTCCAAATAAATCAAAACAATTTCCGTCGCACTAAGAGTATAAAGCTTAGTTAATGCAAAAAGTTCGCCTTACTTTTGGTAGGTTTGGTCAATTACGGAGGAAGGAATTCATTGTGAACAAGTTCAGGAGACGAAGGATCACGTCAACAGCCTTGTAGTTTCAAATAACATTGCTTGCTATATCCCACAAGGAGTTGGCATCAAGGTAAAATACAAAATCTGTTTGTTCCATATTTTCTTTTCATTTTCTTTTTAATTATTCCTATTTTCTTAGCAAGGAGAGGGGGATCGTACAAATTTTGTGAAGTCTAGTCTTACTGATTACTCTATGTTCACAAATTTAGTGTTGAAATGTTGATTTTGACTCGTTATTTAACTTATTTTAAGGTACACTCGGGGAATGGATCCTCCAAATTACTAAATCAGAACAAGTATGTCAAGTGTTTGGCTCTCGTACATGGAAAACTATATTGCGGATGCCATGACAATAGCATTCAGGTACCTACCAAAAACTGACATTTTCATTTAATCATTATATGTACGAGGTCCATATATAAATTGACGCTTAACTGATTTTACAGGAAATAGATTTAGTCAGCGGAACAATAGGAAATATTCAGATTGGCTCCAAAAAATTACTTGGGAAAGCATATCCTATCTATTCACTGCAAGTTCAAGATGGACTGATATATTCAGCTGGTCCTTCTCTTGATGGAGCAAATGTTAAGGTATTATCCCCTAACCACGCGCAAAGAAGAACATCATCACTATTTTTCTATTATAATTATAAAAATTGACCTCTCACTCCCTGTGGGCAGGATAAAAACTTCTATGTGGTAGAGAGAATCGTAAGTATGATTCTCTAAATATATGACTGTTGCAGAGAACCATAATTAAGGTTCTTTTGCCATGTCAACAGTGAGAAGTTTTTGTCCTGCCTACTGTGGGCAGGAGATCAGATATGTTATAATTATTGTCAAGAAGCTGAGATTTCTTTTTGTTTGCGTTCACTTTGAAAAGATTTGGAGCACTTCGAATTACAGTATGGCCGGATCACTGCCATCAACCTTGGAAGTTCGAGAAATGATTGTGAGCTCGGAACTAATATATTTGGGATGTAAGAGTGGTATCGTGGAAGTTTGGTGCAAAAAGAAGCAAACTAGAGTAGAAACACTTCATAGTAATACCAACAGCAAAATTCTTTGCATGGCTCTTGATAACGATAAAGATATTTTAGTTATCGGGACATCTGATGGAAGAATTCAGGTAATGTACCGCTAAAATCTTCTCTTTAACGTGCCAGATGCGCAAACATAGACAAATAACTTCAATTTTCTTTATGCAGTCATGGGAGCTAAGCTGAATAACAACTGATTTTAGAATTAAGAATCGAAGGTGAAAAAATGAAAACATCTTTTACTAGGAATAAGCATATCAGTATCAGCTAGTCAATGTGTATATTCTTCATATCAAACGACGACATTGTTTATGCTAAAAATCCAGTCTACTAAGTTACGTAAAATCCAGACCGAAGGATTGTACATAAATATATTTAATATTGAAGATCTTTTTAGGGAATAAAAAAAAAATAATAATAATAATAATATTGTTCCAAATTCATTCAGTTGGTGGGTGATTTTAACTTATCTTTTTATCATTTGTTTTATACTTCATGAATGGTTGCTTAGTTTTTGTTTGGTATAGATTAAAATCAGGTTTTAGTAGATTTTGATAAAAGTTGATGAAATATATTGTTGAAAAGTTAAAATATATGGTTACAATTAAATGTTTGTTGTGAAAAGGGAGAAAAATGGAAGAAAAATATAAATTAATAGACTTGTGTATATTATAATGAGAACCAAATCCCTATATTTATAGGGAATGATTATGGATACAATAGTAATAATTTCTAGGTGGTAGGGATACAATTGTTATTCGCTAATAAACTTATCATTTACAATACTTCTCCTTGAATAGTACATTACAAAATATGTGTCTCGTTAAAACCTTGTTTGATAAAAATTCAATGGGACCCAAAATCAAACGAAGGAAAAAGAGTACAGTTATTTTGGAGTATTAAAAATAAATGCTACCTTATTAAAACCTTGTTGGGAAAATCCAGTGGGATAAAACCTAAACAAAGGAAAAAAGAGTACAACTACTCGTCCTGATGTTGATCACTGAAAATCTTTGAGTCGACGCATTGAGTCTTGTGAACTAATTTCTTGAATTTAGATGTTGGTGGTGCTTCTGTAAATAAATCAGTCATATTATAACTTGAGCGGATTTGTTGAACATCAATGTCGTCATTCTTTTGAAGATCATGTGTATGAAAGAATTTTGGAAAAATATGTTATGTTACCTTTGATATAACCTCATTTGAGATGTGCAATACAAACAATATTGTTTTCATACAAAATTGTTGGACTGTCTTTTGTTGAAGTTAATCCACGTGATACTTGGCTATGATGTGTTATGTTCCTCAACCATAGACATTCTCGGCATGCTTCTTATATTACAATAATTTCAGAATGATTTGAGAATGTTGTTGTCAATGATTGTTTCACAAAACTCCATAATATATAGCTTTTCCTCCACTTGTAAACACGTATCATGTTTGTGATTTAGCTTTATGTGAGTCAAAGTCTTTTGTTGAAATTAATCCGCATGATACTTGGATATGATGGACCATGTTCCTCAATCATGCACATTCTTGACATGCTTCTTATATTACAATAATTTCAGAATGATTTGAGAATGTTGTTGTCAATGATTGTTTCACAAAACTCCATAATATATAGCTTTTCCTCCACTTGTAAACACGTATCATGTTTGTGATTTAGCTTTATGTGAGTCAAAGTGATAACATGCATCAGCATATCTCATTAAAGCAAATCTCAACTTTTGACAATAAAATAATCTTAAATCAATAGAACCCTTTAGGTAATGAATAATATATTTAACACTATGTCAATGTCTTTGTACTGGTGCAAAGTTATATCATGCAAGGAGATTTACAAAAAAAGTTATGTGGGGTCGAGTACAGTTTGTAAAATAAGTTAATATTCTAATTACACTAAAATATAGTACTTCACGACCAAAAACATTTTCTTCATCTTCAAGTGAACAAAAATGATCTTTTTCACATCAAGTGATCGAACAGCCATATGTGATGCCAATGGATGTGCTTTATCCATATAAAAGCATTTTAAGACTTTTTCTGCTTATGTAGATTGATGAAAAAATAATCATTCTGGAAAATATTCAACCCGTAATCTAAGAGAGAATTTGATTTTATTTTTATTTTTTTCCAAATCTTTCATCTTAAATTCATTTTTCAAATAATTTGCAATTTTGTTGAGCTATTCAAAAGTTTTAATTAAATTTAAATTATCAATATAAACTACCACAATTACAAATTCAATATTTGTTTTCTTTATGAAAACACATGGGTAGATATCGTCATTTTTATAACCTTCCTTCAACAAATATTCGCTAAAGCAATTATATAACATGCATCCGAATTGTTTCAATCTATATAATGACTTTTGCAATTTAATTGATAACATGGTTTTCGAACATGTATCATTTGTTTCTCGCAATTTAAGTCCCTCATATACTTTCATATATACGTCACTATCAAGTGAACCATACAAATAGGCAGTCACTACATCCATAAAGCGCATATCGAGCATTTACATCAAACTAATTAAGAATCTAAGAGTGATGAAGTCCATTACGGGAGAATATGTTTCCTTATAATCAATTTCTGGTCTTTGTGAGAAACCTTGAGCTACGAGCCGGGTTTTACATCTTGTAATTTCATTATTTTCATTTATCTTTCGTACAAAAACTCATTTGNCTAAGAGTGATGAAGTCCATTACGGGAGAATATGTTTCCTTATAATCAATTTCTGGTCTTTGTGAGAAACCTTGAGCTACGAGCCGGGTTTTACATCTTGCAATTTCATTATTTTCATTTATCTTTCGTACAAAAACTCATTTGTATCCAACAGAGATTACATTTCCAAGTGTTCAAACTAAATGTCCAAACTCTTTTCGTTTATCTAATGAATTCTATTCTGCCTATATAGTTTATTTTCACTTTGGTCAATCATTTCTATGTTAACAGTCTTTAACATACTGTAGTTTATGATCCTTATTTTACATAATATCAAGAGTCACGTTAAATGCGAAAATATTTTCTATAACAATATTATTTTGTTCCCATAATTTATTGAAATCTCGTTATTTTTGAACACTTGTAGTTATTCAAAAACCATATTTTCAAAATTTGATTGATCAATATTTTCAAATGTTACTTCTTTTGAAGTTTTTGGTTCGTTTTTCTCTTGTACTTTTCTTTTTCGAGGTATGGAGTCTTTTGAATTAATTGGTCGA
>CAIGRP010021334.1:0-11630 GCA_903798385.1 Fraxinus cuspidata | reverse complement strand
CTTTTTCTCCTCGGGAAGACTCCTCAGACTATGTGAACGTACTGGTATAATCAATGATGTTTTTGTGGAATCTGATAATGTAAATGTTACGGAGTCTGTGAACGTAGTCAAAGGTGAATCGCTAGGGGGAGATGGTGTAAATGTACTTGAGGTAGATATGCTATTTAAAAATAAAAAAGATATGTATGACTTCTACAAAAATATTTCTCAAATCCGTGCTTACATCGTGTACGAGGGCGCTTCCTTTTGCATTCGGCCAAGAAATGGTCTTTAACTCTACAACAGATTCCAGAATTCCTTCCAGGCATTCTAAGATGGGAATAAAAGACAAGCACCATATGTGAACTCAGTCATTTTACCAATTCAAGACAATACACAAATGAGAATTAATGTGAATCCCCAACCGGATAAGCTAATCAAGAGTAATTTTTGAAAATGAATTATTCAAAATCACAACTAAAATGTAGTCACACTAATCTATCGAAGTATCATATGAACGAACAAAGCCTTAGTGAAAGCCAGAACTGATGAAATGTACTGATGTAGAAAAAGACTACCTGAGCACAAAAAATAAATGGAAATCGATTGACAAA
This sequence comes from Fraxinus cuspidata, assembly GCA_903798385.1. Lineage (NCBI taxonomy): Eukaryota > Viridiplantae > Streptophyta > Magnoliopsida > Lamiales > Oleaceae > Fraxinus > Fraxinus cuspidata. The sequence goes on along the minus strand of CAIGRP010021334.1, from coordinate 11,037 downwards.
AATGTGTTATTACTTATCTCACTAGAAGCAAGGTCGTGTTGAGACGCCGACGGAGTTGCTGGGTCCTGTTGTTTGACGGCGACCGGAGATTAACTTTTGGCGATAGTGATCGTAGCGACCGAAGAGGGAAGGAACAGGATGTTGGGGTTTCAAATGTGGGGATACACATTTTCTTTTTTTACCCATTTCTCCCACTCGGACAACGACCTGAGATGGTTGGTCTGCTACGATGCCGCATTTGACGGCGGTACAGCGCAACGACGGAGATGGAGGGTTTGGACGTTGGATTTTGGGTCTTCTTTCGGTTCGATTTTAGGAGAGAGAAGTTGTGACGTTGGAAGGCGACTTGAGATGGTTGGTCTGCATGGGCGATGTTCGGCGATGGTGCGGCGCGACAGCAGAGTTTGAGGGTTTGGACTTTGGATTTTGGGTCTTCTTTCAGTTCGATTTTAGGAGAGAGAAGTTGTGACGTTGTTACTCAGACGTCGACGTGAGAATGGTTGGTCTGCTTGAGCGATGTTCGGCGAAGGTGCGGTGTGACGGCAGAGATGGAGGGTTTGGAAATTGGATTTGGTTCTTCTTCCGAAGACAGAAGTAGCAGTGTTGATTTTTTTTCATTTGTGGGCCCCCTTTTTCTATTTCTTTTCTTTATATTTCTTATGGCTTGTTTCTTTCATTTTTTTATGCCACATCAGCGATTTCAAAACCCTGTTTTTTACCTTGTTTTTTACCCTGGTTTAGTAGCTTTATTGTTTTTCAATTGAATTAAAACTTTGAATGCAAATGGAGCTGATGTCACGTGTATGGAAATGTTTTATTTTTTATTTTGATTTGTATGGTTAGTTGACATGTGTTGGATTGTTGGGGGATAAAGTGTTCTTTTTTATTATTATTATTTAGGGGATAATGATTGTAGTAATTTTATATGGTGGAACACATCACTTATGAGTTAATTTTACCATAAATCCAACTTCCTTTTCAACTTTAAATACCGTACATGAGGTTTTATTATTTGCACCATTGAATATATAGATACACATGCATATGGCAAATAAGTAACAAACAAAGATTTGGAAAGTTATTTTGGTTTTTGCCCTTCAAATTTATTTGATCTAACAAGATAAGATTACGAGGTACAAGTAGTTTGTCCCGTTTAATTTATTTCTTCATGCCGATAAATATTATGTTTATGAAAATTATGATATGATATGATATGTATGTTATAGCCATCCGATACCAAAGATATAATATTTATTGAACTCTTACCAATTTCTAAATATATGATAGGACGATATAAGATTTTTGACACATTATTTAATATTTTTTATTCAGGGTTGCACAAAATATTCAGGTCATATTGAGTATTCTCATATACTCATCATTTTCCCTACCTCTCACTTATTAAAACGAGTCGTTGGATGGCAGGCGACGAGGTGCAGTCGTTGTGCTTGGATTCATTGGACTTAATAAATTAAATCTGGTGTAACGTGACTAAAGATTTTACTTTCAACATTTACTTTAATTTTATTATTAGGTGGATCTTTTATTTAGGATTTGGAACAAAAGTTGTTTGAATTTAAAATTCCGTAGGTGACTTAATGAGTTCAAGCTAATTTCATTTATGTTTGTCTTTTTTATTCAAACTTGTTTCTATTATGTTAGGTCTTCTTTACTATTAAAAGTTTCAGTTAACATAAATATTTTGATTTAGAGTTTTAACTATACAGTGAGTATTTTTGGCAAATTAGTTCATGGTCTCCATGTACATTCAATTAAAATGATTATTTATAATAATTGTAAAAGAAATATGTCACAATACCTATGTCGAAATATAGTGTTAATAGAACCAATGATAATTATTATTGATCCATAAATAAATAAATAAATGATTTGCAAAATTTTTGTGTAACTTCGAGTATACATAATGTTATGTATAAATTTATGTCACATTGCAAAATTTTATTAAAACTTTTGGTAGCAACTTAAATTATACAATTCGAGTCATTACATCTGTTGAGAATTTACTTAATCATGCAAAGCGGAAAATAAATTATTTTTCAATTTTCACCACGGATTTGTTTTGTATTTAGATAGAAACTGTGTTTAGAATTAATATCATTGATGAATTTTGCAAACTCCTTTACAGATTCTTAAACTCGAATGATCACGATCTGCAATCCAAGTTGTCCAATTGTCCAGCCTCCAACGTTGATCCACACAGAGAACAAGAATAACAATTAGGGTTTTCTTTTCTTGTACTAGCAAGAATAATAAATTATTTTATTATAGTTTTCAAACCATAGCAGTTTATTAATATAAGTCCAAGCGAGTTTGACTCGTCTCTTAAAATTAACCCGGTCTAATATTTAATTAATTAAATTAATTAAATCTGATTCATGAATTAATTAATTAGAGCATATTAATATGCAACCCAATTAATTATAATTATCCAACACTTGTCAATTAATTAATTGGTAAATCTCATTCTTCTGGTTCTTTTTTGTGTGTGGCCCATTAGGTTCACAATCACGATGTCTAACGACGTGAATTATTATTTTGATCTATTCAAAATCGATAAATTGAAATACCCATTTTAATTTATTACCAATTCACTTTCGTTGTCCCAAATTGACATCTAGCAATGTGTCGGGCAATACATGTCACAGGAAATGTCATGTGGTGTGACAAAATCAAACTTGTTCGTTTACTGTGAAACTATAATCTTTTCGTCAATATGATCCGATCAATTACGAGATATGGATATGTGTCAATCTCGTTTATAGATCATATCTTTTATCCCACTATTAAGTCAATGTAAATCGAAAACTCATTTTCGACTTATGAGTTCACTTTGGCCAAGGATTTCATTATCAATTTAACTAAATAAAATATAGATCATAATCTCTTACTATCTAAGAGTGACGAATCGTCTATTGATCATTCTCAACCGTCATATGATTCTTGACATACCCAAACGATATTGTATTAGTGACCCTTGGCAGAGCAGCATCCATCATCACCAAAGTATGACTGTCCTCATATAAGGTACTATGATGACCTCAAGTCAAATGACCAATTCCACTACCGAACGTTAGATATTAACCACGACACTCAGATAGCTATCCATATAGAATCTCTCCAGCGGGTCTCCAATATTTTGTTCTATAACAAAACATTCACGTGTTCATCAAGTGTCAGCACACTTTAGCTTGTGAGATCGGCTACTTACTTCACAAGTAAGAAATGCCACACGTAATGGTCTATCCGTAATAACTATATTCGTATCTCGTTATTACATACGACTACTGATAATTTAAGATTCAGTCATTTATAATTTGTATCTCACAATCACAACTCCTTATGATTAATAAATCACCAACACTTGAATCTACGAATTATATTATTTAATTTATTAGAATATTAATTCAATTAAATAATAGATATTATCATAAATATGCATCGATTATATATATATATTTAAAGTATTTATGTCCAAAGTTGATTGGACCTAGAGTATATCACTTACAAACTCCCACTTGTACTAGATCTAATAATTTATGTATCTTATATTATAAGAGTCTACATGACGATCATGTTTATGGTGCGACAACTCTTTGTCAATGGATCCGAAATTTAATAACTTGTGGGAATTCGTTCTTTCATTATGTCATTTCATTGTATTATATTTCCAATGAGATAATACCGCATTAACACATGTTTGGAGCATTTATGAGACCTTAATTCATTCGCTTGCATGATGGCTCCATTATTATCACAATGCAAAAACGTGTGATCAATAATGTTAGGAACTACTCCAAGTTCATTAATGAACTTCCTGATCCAGACCACAACTTTTGTTGTTTTCTAAAATAATGATGTATAAGGCTTCTACTATTGAATCAACGATTATTTCCTGTTTGAAACATTTCGAACACATCGCTTAAGAGTAAACCAATATCCTAATTGAGATATACTATCATTCTAGTCTGACTAGAAGTTAGCATCTGTGTATCCATGAACTCTCAGTTCATTTTCTTCATATAAAATCTTCTCAAGATTTTATCTATATAGATTGGGATGAGTAAACCAAGTTTCTAGATCTATCTCCATAGATCAACTTGCTTCGCTCATATCTATCACAGAGAAATTATTTGACAACCATAATTTCAACAATTTGAAATATAGAGACGTCGTTTCCTTTTAATAATATGTCTTTTACATAAAATATTAGAAATACGACAATACTCCCACTATCTTCTTATAAACATACAGTTTGTCTTCATTTTTTTTATAAAATCAAACAGTTTGACTTTCACATTAAATCGAAGATTTTAGCTCCAAGAGGCTTGTTATGATTCATGTATTGATTGATTAAACTTGCATACCTTATTGATTTCTTTGAATTCAAAACTTTTGAATTGTATCATATACACTTCTTCTTGTAAGTTCTTGTTAAGAAATGTAGTTTTGACATCCATTTGTAATAATTCATAGTTATGGTATATAGCTATTACAAGCAAAATCCAAATGGAATTTAGCATGGCTACAGGCTAAAAGTTCATCAAATCCCACTGATTGTCTTTGTTCATAACCTTTTGATACTAGTATTGCTTTGTATGTAGGGATGTTTCCATCCACGTTGACATTTTTCTTGTAAACTCATTTACAACCTATGAGTTTTATCCCATTAGGCTTGTCGATTAAGGTCTAAACCTTGTCCACATACATCAAGTTCATCTCGGATTTCCATGGCCTCTTGCCATCTCTTTAAGTCACAACTTGACTTTGTTTCTGTATAATTAGTAGTTTCATCATTCTCGGTTGACATTGTCTGATTAGTAATCATAGATCCGTACCTACTAGGAGGTCGAATGATCCTACAAGATTTACACAGAGCTGACATGTCCTTGGAAGTCTCTACTTCCTGATCAAGAGTATATCTCTCAGCAGGTATAGGATCAGACTCAGGTTCAACTATTTGGTCAACTATATTCGTTGGTTCTTGAACTCCTTCAAGATTCATTCTGCTCCCACTGTCCTCTCCTAGAATAAACACTTTCTCTATGAGTATGACATATCTTGAGACAAACATATTCTTCTCAATGAGATTATAGAATTGATATCTAATTATCTCTTGGATATCCCGCAAATATATATTTATTGAATTTAGTCTAAAATTTATCCGATTCAGTGTGCTTCACATAAGCATCACAATCCAAACTTTCATAACTCATATGAAGTTTTGTCAACCGATTTAGATAGGACACAATTTAGTGTATAGCACGTGGCAATCAGTGCATGACCTCAAAACGATTTTGGAATGTTTGCATGGCTTGTTCTTAATTGCACTATATCTAATAGTGTGCAATTCTTTATTTCAGATGCACTATTATATTGCAATATATGTGGAGGAATATGATAAGTGTAGTTTCTACATTTTTTTAAGGTCCTAAATGATGATATTTTATCGTTCTTTGGATAAAAAACTACCTAACTTGTGTTATCTTTCATTTTGTAGGTAAAACTCAATGTTTGATGAAGAAATGGAGAAAAGAATACAAAGATAGTGGAAAATGACTCAATTGTATCAAATACAAAGGTCGGGGTCTAAAATGCTAATACTCAAAAGTTACGTCGAACCTCGCGTGAATATCTGAGAGTGCTAGGCATCAATTGGATGAAAAAAGAAGACAAGGGGATGAAATATATTCCAAGTATTATCACATATCAATTTCCAGTCGAAAAAGTTATGCTTTAGATTTTTAGGCTCACATTGAGACCCAATTTTAGCATAGAAAACTTTCGAATTGGAAACTTTATATTTTTAGAAGAATTGTATCCCTTCGAGTTATCTTTTCTTTTGAGTTATCTTTTCAATGCACTTTGAATCATTGCAATCGGGTATCGAGAGAGAAAGTTATGATAAAAATACTGAAAGCTGTTCAACTGTCAAAAATTAGGCGAGGCGCACGTCCCAGACCAAAAATGCCTCGCCTGAGGCTGCCTAAATCCCCAAGGTGCACATCTTGGGTTGCACTAGGCATGCACCTCAAGGCTAAATGGAAAAAAATCACACTTTCCTTCTTTTGTTTTGGTAACAATTCAATATAATCTTTTTGGCATCCTTTAAATGTCAAACTAGACCACAACGTGGGAGACCTCCTTTTGATCTAAATTTCATCATATTCTACATATTTTGGAGGCGAATAACAAGTCTATACATTATTCAAGGCTAATCATACAAGGATTTTGAAGATGCATAGCCCGATTTGAAGATTTGAGACAAGAGTGTGGACTTTTCTTACTTCTTCCATCTTTCTTATTTTCGGGTGATGTTTTTTCAATTATTCTTGTATAATTTAATTATAAGAATGTTAGTCTAAATTTTTCATTGTACTGGAAGAATGATGAACCCTATGATTTTTTTATTTTAATTCAAAACAATTAGTTTAGTATTTCTTGATTTTTCTTGATTGGTTTTGCATTCTCATAGAACTATTTGATTGCTTGATCACCAATTAGATAGTAAGTTGCTTGTTGTAGTGTAGGAATACTTACAATAAGTCTAGAATGCGGCAAAATCAACACATGGACAATATATATTAGGAATAATATATATGGCATGTGCAATCATGTGTGATAAATCATGTGATTCAATGCATGTTTTTCATATGAATTCGGACTAAGAATAGGATCAGGTCATGTTAAACATATGTTTAATATATCTTGGAAAATAATATTAAATAATAGTGGATTATCGATTGTCTTAAATGTATGAATTATTACTAGATTAAGAATTAAGAATTGAATTAAATAGCATTAGGGAGATTCACAATTTCAATACAAACATTCACATATTAAATAAATACTTTATTTGTTTTGTTAGTTTAGGATTAATATAGAAAATATACATACCATTCTTTTGATATTACCACACTTCGAATGTAATAGTAGCCATTGAACTACAAATTAGACATTATTCCAAGTGGGAACGATACTCTTAACTTATAAATCTTATTACTTGTACAATGATCCAGTACGCTTGCGGGTTTCACGTGGACAAGTTTTTGGCGCCGTTTCCGGGGTATTACGGATTTAATTTTAGTTTAGTAGTTTATATTAAATTCGATTTTTATTTTATTTTATTGACTTTTTATTATTGATTTTGGCTACCCACCCTGATCTCTCTTATTTAATATTCTATCCAAGTACCGTTCAGTAATGCATCTAAGACTCTGACGCAGCATGGTAAAAATATTTTTACAATTAATAATCTTGACATGGATGACGAGGAAGAAGATATCTATTGTGAATTCTGCTCCAGGGTGCATTATACTGGTTACTACGTGAATACATGCACCGAACCCTTTATGCTCAAACTCCTACGGTTTAAACAATATTCAAGATGTCGAAGACTCGCAATTGACACATCTATTGAAAGCTACATACCTGTGTGCGAGTGTATCTCTTCCGACATGTTTGTGGAATTTGGTCCTTCCATGTTGGACGAGGAGGTAATTGCAAAATACTACACTAATCTTGCCAAGTTAGATGAAAACAAAATGTGTGTAGGAGATAGCGCATTCTGAATTGAATTTAAAAGGTGGAAATACAATCCACTCGAAAAATTTGAAAGAAAAGAATTTACATTGTTGCCCATGGAATTAAATTGTGAATAATCAATTCAACCCGAAGATATATCAATTATAGAAGACGAGAACAAAGATTATGAAAGATCAATTACAAAGGAACAAAGCAAAGACGAGGCAATTAATGAAGATGATGTTAATCGACATTCTGTCGACTTCATTGATTGCCCTATCATTGAATTTGTAATTAATTCCGAAAAGAAGGAAGAAGTCTACATAGTATTCAAATTGGAAGAGATAGGCATATCATATCACATTGGAGAGGGGAGTGTTAAAATTTGTAGAAGCAATGAAGAGTGAAGCAAGAGGCAAACTGAGCAAGGCATTAAAAGCGTTCTTCAAAATTCCATGATGTCGAACAACAAAGTCAAGTTAAAGACTTTAAACAAAGCGCTTATTGGGATGAAACCCAATTTTTCTTCCCCTTTATTTATTATGCTTTCTAGTAATAGGATAATTTAGATTAGTTTTTTTTATTATTATTATCCAATTTTAGGGACTCATCATCCATATCCAGTTTCCCCGTAGATCTTCGATATGTTAGTGGTTTATTAGATGTTCAAGCTACATAACACTTGTTCCAAATTTTTTTAAGTATTAATGCTTTATTTGATCACATTGTTCAGGATCATGACGTCGCGGAACATTTAAACTAATATTGACAAATGAGCCAATAGAAGAAATAGGAAGCTAGACATTGGATTACAATCCATATCAGGGGATTCTTTTTCTTCATTTTCTTCTCCAACCCTTTATATGCGAATTTAAAATTTAAGATATTGAGGACAATGTCTAGTTTAAGTTTGGGGGTGGAAAATATGAGTTCTCTTTTTTTTTTTCATTTCTTTATGTGTTTGTATCATTCTTATGTTTATGTGTTTTTGTGTGATTTTGTTGCATTAGTTTAGAAAACAAAATTGGAAATTTTAAAAAATTTATAATTTTTTTTTTTGGTGCTTGTGTGAGTTAGTTGGCATGGTTGGCAATAAGAAATATATTGAATCGTTAATTGATATATGAATGGTGAATAAATTGCATGTTTAGATTAATTTTTGTTGTTTCATGTGAAATTTGATATATATTGAGCAAATGAATTAAGTTAAGAATTGTGTATGAATGAATTGATTTATAATTGGATATGTTGAAATAATGGACCATAGATGCTAAATCCAAAACCACTAAATTTTACATCCTTAGACCAAATTTAGAATAGTTTGAGGAGATTTCACTATTGGAGGAAGATGTTGAGATAAATGGGGATTTCATGTGTGAAATTAAAAATCTTGTGTGGATTGTTTAACATCAATATGATGCAATTGGATGATACTATCAAGTTAGGGGTCGTTTTACTTAGATAGGTGTTTAATGAGGGACATTACACTAATCAAGGCATAAAAACACATTTTATTCGAAAATTTCTTTTCGTGACCTTTATGACTCGAGTTATTAAGCATGTAAGGGTGTTAAAAATATACTGCCCTAAAGTCAACTAACATAGGAGTTATCGGCCTAAAACTTGTTACATTGGTCATTTAGAAATCTTAAGGGAGAGAATGCTGCAAATAAAGAAAAAAAATGTATAGAAAAAAAAATAGGTGCATGAAACAGAAGATACACCAAATATCTTGGCTATGTCTCAAATACTTATTTAAGAAAATTTGACTTTTGATAAGATATTGTTGTCTTAATTAAATCCTAGAGATTGAAACAATCAAATTTAATGGAGAATCCTTATTTATTGACATATTGACTTACAATTAATGAGATTTACTTAAACTAGAGAGGTGAGGATAATATAAAATTCAATCTTAGTTCACACACTTGAAAAAAGAGAAAATTATAAGTTTGGGGGTGTGTGAATCTTACGAGTGATGAAAGAATATATTTGACCATTGAGGGTCGGGAATTGAAACAACTCATTAATTCATAATGATATGTTTAATTCTTCACACACACACACACATCGATTTTATATTCGAGAAGTAGATTTTAATTTCTGTATTGTGATTTTGAAGTTGTGCATATATCTAATATTATGATTTCAATCCTAAAATAAGAAGCCAGGTCAGGTAGCTAATCTTTTTTTGCTTTACTTGATTGATTGACCACCAATTAGGTAATTAGCATTGTGTGTTTGTTTTTTTTTTTTTAGGTTTTAGTTTTATTTGAGGACAATCAAAAAATCAAGTTTAAGGTGTGATAAGTGTAATTTCTACATTTATTTGAGGTCTTAAATGATGATATTTTATCGTTCTTTGGATAAAACAGTACCTAACTTGTGTTATATTTCATTTTGTAGGTAAAACTCAATGTTTGATGAAGAAATGGAGAAAAGAATGCAAAGAAAGCAGAAAATGGCTCAATTGTATCAAATACAAAGTTCGGGGACTGAAATGCAAATACTCAAAAGTTAAGTCGAACCTCGCGATGAATATTTGAGAATGTAGACATCAATTGGATGAGAAAAGAAGCCAAATAGATGGAATATAATCCAAGTATTATAACATATCAACTTCGAGTCGAATAAGTTATGCTTCGAATTTTCAGGCTCACATTGAGACCCAATTTTAACGTAGCAAAATTTCGAATTGAAAGAATTATATTTGCAGAGGAATTTTATCCATTCGAGTTATCTTTCCAATGCACTTTGAATCACCTCTATCGGAATCGAGAGAGAAAGTTATGATAAAAATACTGAGAGTTGTTCAACTATCGGAAATTAGGTGAGGGGCGCGCCCTCGCCTGCAGGAGAGGCGCACACCCCATACCAAAAATACCTAACCTAAGGCTGTCCAAACCCCCAAGGCGCCGACCTAGGCTATATTAGGCATGCCTCAAGGCTAAACGGGAAAAAAATCACACTTTTTTTTTTGGTAACAATTCAATACAATCTTTTTAGCATCCTTTAAATACCAAACTCGACCAGAATGTTGAGACCTCATTTTGACCAAAATTTCATCATATTCTACATATTTTGAAGGCAATGAATAAGTCTATACATTAATTCAAGGCGAATCATACAAGGATTTTGAAGATTCATAGCTCGGTTTGAAAATTTGAGTCAAGAACGTGGACTTTTCTTACTTCTTCCATCTTTCTCATTTTCGGGTGATGTTTTTTCAATTATTCTTGTGTAATTTAATTATAAGAATGTTATGCTAAGTTTTTCATTGTACTAGATGAATGATGAATCATATTATTTGTTTATTTTAATTCAAAACAATTAATTTAGTATTTCTTGATTTTTCTTGATTAGTTTTGCATTCTCATTGAACTATTTGATTGCTTGATCACCAATTAGATAGTAAGTTGCTTGTTGTAGTGTAGGAATACTCACAATAAGTTCAGAACGTGGCAAAATCAACACGTGGACAATATATATTAGGAA
>CAIGRP010021331.1:0-10301 GCA_903798385.1 Fraxinus cuspidata | reverse complement strand
ATCGTTTCAACTTTTGGACTTTAGTGTGATGTGATGATCAAGCTTTACATAGACTATTCATTTGTTAAATGCCCAACTTTAAATTTAGTCCATAGAAAAATATAATTAAAATTCGGAGTGTTATAACCATTTTCTTCCTCAAGACCTTTACACGAAAAGATTGATCCACTTAATTTCTATTTTCTTAAAGGGCATTGCTTGGAAACATTGAATTTTGGGTGTGCAAATATTCACTAAAACTTTGAAAATCTCGGTTTTGATTAGAGTTTTGAGAATTTTGGTTGGAATCCGGAATTGGGGATAATGAATTTCAAGTGCAAATCCCACCCTCAAATATTAACTGTAATCGAAAAAGCACAAATTCAGCTGAAAATCTTAAAAGAATACCCAAAAAAGAACAATGTGGATCAAAAATTGAAGAAGAAAGATCAATCTACTATTGTTTTAAGCTATGATTTAGAAAACACAAAATCTGATTTTCTTTCATATGCAATCTGGGCCATTGAGTTGTCAATAACTCGGGTTTCTAATTCTTTCAACAACCCAAATTTGGAGAATATTGGGATAAATGTTTATTTAGAAGGCGGAGGGGATCCCAAAGCAAAGTTCAAGAGAATGGCACCTAGATCTTCTTCTTTTTGGACATTTTATTAGTATCACATTCAAATATGATGCAACAGATTTATTTTTATTTTTTAATAGTTTATTTGGGCTCAATTTTACGCTTTTAAATAAATTGAGACAATAGTTGCAATTAGTTCTTTAATTTTTTCATTTTCTTTTCTATATGTTTTTATTTAAATAGAAGGTTATTTTCATCATTTTACAGTTTTTATTGAGAAATTGGATGGAGATGAATGAAAATAATGATTTTCGCAATGAAATGTTGAAATATGGGTGGATATGCAAAAAAATACAACGTTGTGACATTTTACATAATGAACTTCATACGTAGGGTAGGGACGTTTTGTGCTAATAACTCTTTTCGAAAAAAATTAGGATTGAGTTTCTCTAACTTTGAATTTTCATTTTTTAGCTTGTTTTGGCGTATTGGAAAAAATGTGTTTTAGAATAGTAATTTGTTTAAGAATGTGATTAAAAAACAAGTTTTTTTTTCGATTTACGTGTAAAATTAATTTATTGAAGAATGTGTTGTTGAAAATGAGTTTTGAAAAAAAAATGAAATTTTGATAAAATGGGCTCAAACAAGGGCTAAGTAATTAGTTTCATATTTATCGAATAGCTTACATTGAAATTTAAAATTTATTTTGAAATATACCAAGATGACGAGACGAGACGAAATGTTAGAAAAAATTAAATTTAGTTAAAATATATTAATAAATTGATCTATTCCTTTTATTATGCAATTATCAAGAGTCACCAACATTACTTTGGTAACATGAATAATATATGAACATTGGTCTAAGAGTTCATTCAATAAGAGTAAAAGATTTAGAGTTTAGAGTACATGAAGTATATGAATATTACGTTCCATCGTACATATTCTAATGTTGAAAAGAGAAATAGTATAAAGTTTATTGAGATTTTCCAATTTATATTACACTATGATACATAATCGATTTTTTTTTTTTTTTTAATTTTAGATTTATAATATATGTCTATTTACTCTCGTGACAAGTAAACATTACGAGTGATTTTTCAATTTAATGTAAAAATCTTATTAATTTATTAAATATTTTAACTAACAAGGTATATAATGGTGGAATCAGGCTTCTTTATTGTAAGATTAAGTAGCAAGTTATAATATATATATATATTTTTTATTGAAACATTCTAATATTAATAAATGAGTCGAGACTTGACATGAGAAAATTGGTGGTTTGATGAATAAATATTTGCGACCCTCACCGACGAACACGAGCTTAGTTATATTTTGATTAATTGACAGTCTTTAGATATTAGGGAGGAATGCGAAATTAATTGGTGATTTCAGCTTTGGGTCTTTCTAAGAAAAAAATTGTGCAAAATGATCAAAAGGAAGGGAGGAATTAACAACAATTCCCCTTGTACAGGGGAGTTGCTGCCAAACTTTTCAATAAATAATCGCCGAGTGTCATTTGTAGTAATTCTGGCAACACTTTTTTTGTACACATAGCAGCTCAGGAATTAAAATTTGAGCCTTCGATTGACAAATTTTTTGATGGTTCATAAAGGGAAATAGTGGTGGGGTCTTATAGAATGTATAATAATTACTAGTAGTTATGAATGTGTAATTAAATTTAGACGTTATTTGATTCTTTTTTTTTAAAAAAATTCATTTTTCACTCCATTCTTTTCAACCACACATTATTTAATAAAATAATATTACACACAACTCAATAACTTTACTTCATTTTTAAAAACATATTATTCATCAATTTACTATTTCAAAATGTATTATATACAAAAAAATGGGGTTCAAACATACCTTTAGTGTTAGATTTTAACTAAATTTATAAATTGTTTATCCAAGCGTTCTGGAGAAAAGTGTTGACCTTGAAAAATATAATTTTTTTTTTAATGGCAGCAATATAATTTTCTGGAATTCTGGCAGGATTTTGCCCTTTTTGAGATTTTTGGGTGTGTTTTGGTAAATTTCTCTTTTAGGAAGAAAGAAGAAATTGTTGTTCTCTTTGTGTTTCAGTTATATGTTTTGAGTTTTGAATTCATTTTAGGTTTTATGTTTTGAGTGTCTATTTTGAGATTGTTAAAAATATGTTTTTTTTTGTCATTTTGAAAAATTATTTTGAAAACATCCAAAACGCGTTTTTGAAATTTTTGACTAGATTATAACTGAAAACACTCAAAACGACAAATTTGTTGTTTTGAGTTTTCTTTGTAAATTTTTAACTTGTTTTCAAAAACGCGTTTTGAAAAATCCAAAATAGAAAACAGCTTGAAAATAGTAAAGAGAACATGCCCGAAGTTTCCAGAGAGATTCTGGGATTTTCAAGAGTGATGACCATAATTTTGCCTTAAACTCTAAGCAATTTTTTAGAGCAGAAGATTGGATCTCTAAAATTTTTCTTCTTTTAGCTTTTTTAAACATTTGATTTAACTATTTTCTTGTTATTTATAGACGACTTTTAGGACTTTTTCGTCATTTTAATGAGTAGAAACTTTTTTCATGATTAAGTACAAGTTCCAAATTTTTAATCAAATTTTGTGCTTTTGTGACACTTCTTGTAATTGGTTATGTACGTACATGATTTTGCATGAAAGATCACATTGATTTGATTGTGCTAGAATTTCACTTACAATGACGTGTATGTTGAGGTTGAGCTGTGATATTTATTTTCACCGTTTGCATTTAATTCAAATGTTAGGGTCATACTCGTCTTGCTGTCGATAGTATTTCAGCGCGATGTGCCTTATGCTTTGGTTGGACCTCAACAATCATGATACAAATTAGAGGTGACAAAAGGATGGAGTAGTTCGTCAGCTCGACTTGTCGAAATTCGGTCCAAGGACTGCTCGAACTCGTGTCGAGACAGGCTTGAACATGAACCGAATGGGAGGCTCGTACGGCGAGCTCGTGAGCGGCTTGTGGGCATGATCCACGAACCCACGAGCTAAAAAAAGTGACCAAATGTCCTTTGGTAACTTCAAAATTTTTTTAATAAAAAACTTGAGCTTGTGGGCTGAACTCGTGAACTCGAGAGCCACGAGCAAATTGACACCACTAAGTACCAATGCTAATGGATAGGTTGGTACGTAATGCCGGCTGGTCCATTAACACCACTAATACAAATGCTAATGGATACGTTGGTATGTAATTGACGTTTTTGAAGCGCCTCATAATTATTTTCATACTTCAGAAAAAAGAAAACTTGAACAAATTGATCTTTTGACTTTTTTCACGAGTACATTGAAAATACAAACAAGTGAGGAAACATTGGCCAACTGCCATCTGAAAAGTTTGTTGCGGCTTACCAACCAAACACGAAAATTGAGGTAAAAAACAAGCATGCTACACAAATAATTTCACTGAAAGATTAAAAATGGGAGAACATGTGTCGACATACGATTGAGCAGTCTGAAAAAAAAAACATACAACACATAATTATTATCTGCCACACCGTCTTGTCACCTTCATCCCTGTCATTGACCCTGTACAAGGAACATTATTTGTTAAAAAAAAAAAAATAGGGAGCGGCGGGTGCCTATATCATTTGTCTCATTCATTATATTCTCATACTTCACTCCCTCTACATTTTCCCATAACACATAGGGACTACTATTATTTAACAAAAACAAACATGACATTAAGCTCTGTTTGGCCTTTCATTTTAACTACTTATTATTTTAATAGAATATTTTATACGTAGAATCATAATTTTTCTTTACTTTTTACAATACATTTAAAAATAAATAATAATTTTCACAATATTTATCAAACAGGAGCTAAGCCCTATTTTGTTTTGTTAAAAATATATTTTTAGTATATTTTGATAAAATTTGACAAAATGTGTAATTGAAAAGTTAATAATAGTTATGTATGTGTAATTAAAATTAATTATTATTTTTGACTTATATTTTTATTAATTTTGTTAGGTAAACCAAAATGAGGGTAATCTCCTGTTCGATATAGATTTTTTATAACTCATTTTGCCCCAATTCATTTTTAACACCACCTTCTTTTAATAAAATAATTTTATACATGAACCATAATTTTTTTTTCATACTTTTTAACTTCTAAAACATTTTTTACGAAATTTATTCTAAAATAATCTATATCAAACGTTCCTTACGAAGAAGACCTCTCTCTTCTTCCTTTTTTTTTGTATTATAAATTTTGAGAATATACCTTTTTTCTTGTAATAATTTCAATATGTCCTTGTCATTTTCTTCTTCTTTACACCAACCTAATTCACTTCCTTGACCAAAAAATAAGTGCCAAATGAATTCGTTGCATTCGTGTTCATTTGTGAAATAAGGAAAAAGTATAGAAGCCTCAGTTGCTTTTTTGCTTTTAAAATAAGTAGGAACAAGATGAAGCTGTTTGAACCCCAATTTTTAAAATTCACCTTTTTCAAAATTTGTTGGCAATCACGTATTTTAGCAATAAAATATTTTTAAACATAAATTCAAAATTTTTTATAATTTTTAACTACACATTTTTCAAAAAATTATTATTATAAAATCTATTCGAAAAGAAAATGGAAGTCAAACAAACCCGAAATATGTAAATAAATTTAAATAAAAATTAGCAATCACGTATTGTTAGTAACTTCATACATCACATAAAGTCATAAAGACAAATAATCTTCCAAAGTTTCGCCGACTTCTGTGTACTCGAGCCTCCTTAGTAAAGCGGGGACTTAAAAAAATGGCGTAGTAGCATCAATAAAGCTAAATTGTATATTTTTATTTTTTAACCACATATTTTGTAAATATATTTTTTGCAAAATTTATTTAAAAAATATTTAGCAAACGGTACTTAAAAACGCCAGCAAAAAAAAAAAAAGGGTATTATACTCGGACTATTTATTATTTTTTTTTTAAAAGGAGAAATTCCATAGAAACAATGTCGTAAAATTACAAATATACCCTTGACCACGCCTGTCCAAAGAAAGCGTGTTTGAAACTCCCTTTGGTCTTATCTACTACTCCCGCAAACAGCCATTTGTTTGGTACTTTCCTCTCTGTGTCCTCTCTCTAATTCGAACTGTCCTGAAGACTCTCTCTCTCTCTCTCTAAAAATTCAGAGTCTTGTAGTTGGGAATTGCTCAACGATAACAAGGTTTGATTTTCGTTCAGTAGCAGAAAAATCCTCCGAGAAAAATCTGAGTGAATTCCGAGAAAATCGGCTCAAATGGCGTCGTCGAAGGTGATGGCGTCAACATCACCACCCAATCCGGATCGGCCACGTCAAACTTCGCCTTCTTCTTCTTCTTTAGTTTCAGTAACTGATCAGACTCGGAATTTTGGGTCTATGAGTATGGAGGAAATATTGAAGAATATTTATTCTGATTCCGATTCGTTTGCCCTGGAGAATAACGGCATCGGAGGTGGCGATGCCGTTGTGGACGGTGCTGGTGCTGGTGGAGGAATGAGAAATGGTAGTGGGGATGGGAATAGGACAGTGGATGAGGTGTGGAGGGAGATTGTAATTGGAGGTGGAAATGGGGGTGGGGGTGTGGAGCCGGCGATGACTTTGGAGGATTTTCTGACGAAGGCAGGGGCGGTGAGTGAGGAGGATGTAAGGGCTCCGGCGGTGACGATGGCACCTATTCCTAATGCCACTGCGGCGTTTGGTGTGGATGCGACGGTGAATTCCGTGGTGGATGTGGAGGCTTCAGGGCAGTTTGCTCCGGCGGTGTGTATGCAGAATGGATCAACTGGCGGAGGGTATGGGATGGAGTTGGGAAATGGAATGGTGGTTGTGGGTCGGAGTGGCGTTGGCAGTGGTAGAGGGAAACGTAGAGCCCTCGAAGAGGTTGTTCTCGATAAGGCCACTCAGCAGAAGCAGAAGAGAATGATAAAAAACAGAGAGTCTGCTGCCAGGTCCAGGGAACGGAAGCAGGTTTTTTCTTCATTTAATTTTTGTTTCTATTTATTGTTTAGATCGTTCTGAAGGTTTTTGAGTTAATTTGACGTGATTTTACAGGCTTATACCGTGGAGTTGGAGACATTAGTGACACAACTAGAGGAAGAAAATGCAAGGCTTTTGAGAGAAGAGGTATGATTTTAAGGTCTCTTCATGTTTTCATTATGTGCATTTTGTAGCTCTTTTGATGACAAGACAAGTTTTTGATTAAAAATAATTGATTCTTAACACTCAGAGGCTGGAGTGTCAACCATGGTTTGATTGTGTTATAAATTGCTGCCAAATACTGAATCTTGAAGGGCATAATCTGACCATTCTACTCAGGATCTTATTGCATCCCATAAATAAAAAGGACTGGCAAATTCTGTTAATATAATAAAAATTAAATGAGTAAGGAATATATTCTAAATTTTTACACAAAGTTTTGATCAGTATGGTTTTTACCCCAATTGTTTCCATTTTTTTGGTTTAAAGGCTTTTGAGGGGTGATAACTTTTAGTTTGCTTATTGGATTTTGCAATTTAAAAAGATAAGGAGCAAGGAAGAAGGGGCAGTCTTGCAATCTTTGCTTCTTTTTACATTTGTTTGTGTCCTCTACTATCACGCTTTCATCTTCATATAGAGCATATAAAAGCCCCTAGCCACTTTTAATGTGCTTTTAATCTTAGCCAAACATGCTGTATGCTAGATTATTCTACGCATATAGATGGTTCTTGCTTATAGGAATCTTATGTTATCTTACTTGCAGCTCCCCGACAAAGACCAATTGGCTTTTTTTCTTTTTGTTTGACTTACTGAATCAGTATTTGTTACATTTTAAGTCTCAAGTGTGTTCATCTTGATTTCTACTATTTGGAAGTTCTTAAAATTATTTTTCCATTGCAGGCTGAGCAGAACAGGAAGAGGTATAAACAGGTAGAGTTTTGACCCTTTTAGCGTAATGTGCCGTATCTTTTTCCTTTATTCCGTAATTTTTAGGATATAAGAGTTGAAAGGTTATTTAGTTTTATCTCTTTCACAACTGTCCTTGACTGATTACTTTTGCCTATCTGATATTTTGCAATACATGCCCGTTCAATTGTAAATAATATTCTCAAGGGAAATTTGCAGGAAATTAAATGATTTTTTTATTTGCATATGCTGTGCCTTGAATGTTAATGAATGTCATCCGGTATATGCATATTTTTATACTGCTGATGGAGCAACTGTTTGTTTTTCTTGGAGTATATTAAAAAAACTACATCTTGAATTGTATCATGTGTATCTGGTGATCTAACCATGAGATCGTAACAAGAATATGGCATACATGTGAATTTGCATATTATAGATGAATCCTTTACAAACTTGTTTTTGTACACAATTTATAGCAATGTCTTTTTCCTTATTTAAATCAATAAAAAGTACTCTCGTTGCAGATGTTTTAGCATTTTGTTTGATGACCTTTTCTGCCTCAGTATTGGGAGTTAAACTAAAATAATTGTCATTTTGCCTTTCACTAGTAGTTGTTGTAGATAAGATATCTAAGTTCATTTTACAGAACGTTATATTTGTCGTGCTGATTGTTTTGATCTGTATCTGGCTGGAGAATATGTCTATTATTAATCATATCTACCACAAATATTCACTCTATGGCTTTACTTTAGCCTGCATGAGCATTTATTCTTGTTAAGCTATATGGATGAACTAATTGCTGAAAATAATTATAGATGATAACTAGTGTTCCATGATATCTGGAGAAAGTGAAGAAAGTGTGTCACTGAATTTATCTCTCCATTTCTTATGTTTTATTTTAAATATCGCGGTATTCAATTGTTTTTCTTTAGTTACCTAAGATGATTTTATAGTGGTGTCGTAAAAGTTCGGAGTAGCCAGAACTATAATTTTAGGATGTGTATTATAAATTTGAATAGAATTGGAGCTATGATAGAGATCTTACAGTAGTACTAAATTGTGAACAATTCATGTGTGGTGGTATCTCTTGAAAAGTAACACGTTTAAATTATAAAAAAGATTATGCTATATAGTTTCTGAAAATATTTATTTTTAATCAGTTCTGCTATGGTGTGCTGCATTCTCCTGGCTATTAGCCGATGTACTTCGATCCTATTTGAGTGGATATACTGCATTTGTATCAGGCCAACACCGCTAGGTGCTATATAAAGTTGAATTTTTAGTTGAACTTCTTATTGTTTGATTTGTAGTCTGTATCGGAAATTAGACCTGTAATGCTTTAGTTTATTGCTTCTACTCACAATTCTCCTTTTTGGCTCTCTTCCATCTAATTTTGTACTCTAGTGCTGTTATGAGATATTTTATTTGTGGTGGTAGCAGGATTTCAATGTTTATACCTGAATATATATACAACACTATCTGCAAGAGAGAATTAATATCGTTTACTAATGAAAATATTTGATCTGGTAATACTAATTCATCTTGTAAACTTGTCGCATGTCAAGATCTTCGAAATAGCTTATGTAGATTCTCATGAACACGTTTCCAGTAGGGTGATTGGTTCTAAGACGGTGCACTGTATCAATTCTATAATAGCATGCTTTAAACCCATTGTAACAATGGATCTGAAGTTGTGACTCTTAGAAAAAATCTGCAAGGATGTCAAATTTTATTTATCTGGCCTTCATGGTTGGCGCCTATTTTTGAGTTTTGCCTCGACGGACGAAATGTCAATATCTCCTGATTTCCCATGTCCATTATTTGGGTACTCATTACCATTCTGTGTACATATGCCATTCTATTTCCATTTATTTCAACCACCATATATAGAATTCTTTGATGCAGCTTTAACCTTTTCCTTTTTATTTTTATTTCCACGTGCAGCTCATGGAGAACCTGATTCCAGTGGTAGAGGGGAAGAGACCTCCAAGGGTTCTGCGGAGAGTGCGTTCCATGAACTTGTAGGTAGTCTCAAATGATTGATAATAAATACAGAAGAACCTAGTTCAATGTCGATGGTTGGAGTTTTAGTAATGTCGCTGGAAGACATTCTGATGCGGGGAAAAGATCTGATTGGATATTAATTTGATAAGTGAACTTTCTACTGGGATAAAGCTGAATTTAGCTGTTAGTGATCCAAGCAGAGTTTAGATGGATATGTTTTGTGGGCATCAACTGCAATATGTGCAGTTAATTTGCATAGTTAGGTGTTGTAGATAAAGAAACCTTTTACAGAACTGAAGCTTTATCGCATGGCAGCGGCCAGACGACTGCAGAAATAGGCTAATTTATGCCGATAACATGTTTATATACTCAGTATACTGAATCAGAAGCACATGTTATGGTTGCACTCTCATTTTTTACTGCATAAACGACAATGTATTGGAGCTTGAAAGTTATATTATTGTTGCAGATTTGTTTGCTCCTGTATGCTTGTTTAGGCTTCACTGGGGAAATTTCTTGTCAAAGGTAAAGTCCTAATGTTGTCTCCTAAGGTTACTGGTAACCACAAGTGTAATCAGTATCGACCTCGACTATAGGTGGGATAGGTGATCACTCAAGTCTCACACCTTGTTTCACGGGGTGCCTTTCTTCTTGACACAGAAAGGGACACCGTGCTGTAGTAGTCTGCTCCGCTAGACTACCTTCCGCCTACTCTCGGTCCTTTCGGGACGAAAGTAAAATTTGATCACAATTTGTAGAAAACGTGCGAGATGAAATTGAAAGACATTGGAAACAACTTGATCAGTGATTGCTTGAAAGCTAGAAATTACAATTTCTGAAAGCAGTAAATTACAAT
>CAIGRP010021320.1:0-17324 GCA_903798385.1 Fraxinus cuspidata | reverse complement strand
TGCATCGAGCAATTTCAACACTTCTCTTCTTACAACTTTCTTCAAGGTTGGATTCAATCGGCTTAGACTTATTCTACATTAAGATTTTGTGCATACAAATAGTAGGACCTATTTCTCGAATATCAGCTATGGTCAATCCAGTTGCAGTTTTATGCTTTCGGAGTACCTCCAATAAACTTATTTTATTCCTCCTTTGTCATGTCATTTGCAATGATCACTGGAAGTGTTGTAGAATCTCCCAAATATGCATAACGAAGATAGGATGGCAGGGGTTCTAACTCAAAAGTTGGAGCTCTCTCCACTGAAGGTACGGTTGGTGTAGGATTGGAGCCAAGAGACTTATATTGCCCATGTCTCTTTCCAATTGGTTGATTATCCATATGAACAGTACATTCTGTTTGCTCTGCATTTGTTGCCTTTAATTATGCACTGTCTGCCTCACATAGAAGTGCTTGATGTGTTGCGTCAAATGTATTGACCACAAGCTCATCAAGAACATCTACTTGGCAACATGTATCCGAAGTTAATGGGTGTTTCATTGCCTTGAACACATTGAATATGACCTGCTCGTTTTCGTCATATACATCGATAAGTGCTCTTCAAGTAGCCAAGAAAGGTCTTCCTAAGATTGGAGGAATATTTGAATCTCTTCCATGTCCAAGGTAATGAAATCTACCAGAAAGATGAACTTATCAACCTTGACTAGTACATCTTCAATAATTCATTTTGGTCTTTTGATAGACCCATCAACTAGTTGCAATAAGATTGTTATAGGTTTAGCTTCTCCAAATCCAAGAGACATGTAAACATGAAATCTACCAGAAAGATGAACTTATCAACCTTGACTAGTACATCTTCAATAATTCCTTTTGGTCTTTTGATAGACCCATCAGCTAGTTGCAATAAGATTGTTATAGGTTTAGCTTCTCCCAATCCAAGAGACATGTAAACAGAGAGTGACATTAAGTTAACACTAGCACCTAAATCACATAAAGAATGCTCAAAATAATTAGAACCAATAGTTCACGGTATAGTAATACTTACTGGGTCCCTTAGCTTAGGAGGTAGCTCTTTTTAAGAGAATTGCACTACATTCCTCGTTAAGGTAGACGATCTCATGTTCTTCCAGCTTCTTCTTATTGGATACGATTTCTTTCAAAAATTTTGCATAACTGGGCATCTGTGCTATGTCATCTGCAAAAGGGATGTTTATATGCAATTTATTGAAAATCTCTACAAATTTGGCAAATTGCTTATCTAACCTCTTTTTCTGCAACCATTAAGTAAAGGGAATTGGTGGCACATAAGTTTTGATGGGACTTTGTGCTCTTACCGTAGATTTTTCTTCTTTCTTCCTCATTTTCTTCAACTGATGTAGCTTTTCCTCTTTATGAATCTTTTCAACTTCCATCTCTATCTCTTTTGTGTCTATCCTCTTTACATGTATCTTTGGCAATTGTACTCCACTCCTAGTTCTAATAGCTTGCACTTGCTCCTTTGGATTTATCATTGTATTACCTAGCAATGTCCCTTATGGGCGTTCTGTAAACTGTTGAGCTATCTGACCAATTTGTGTCTCCAACTTCTTGATCGATGCCTACTGATTCTGAAAATTTGTGTCAATTTGCTGGAACACCTTGTTTGTTTCTGCATATATTGATTGAACATCTCTCCCAAATTTGGGTTTTTTTCCTACTGGGCAATATTTGAACCATTCCCTTGTTGATTATCTGACCATCTAAAGTTCGGGTGCTATCTCCATCATGGGTTATGTGAATACGAGTTAAAATTGGGAAGCCATTTTGAATGAAGTTGACTTGTTCCTCAGGAAAGCCCATAGACATAAAGGTTTCTGTTGAATGGTTAGCTCTATAGTTTTCACATGATGGACCACCCATCACTGCATGTGCTCCTTTCCTTTGTGATTTCACCAATAGCTCTACCCACTTTGTCAAACTTGCTATATGGGCATTCGTAGATGCTGTGCTATCTAATTCATACACCCCAGATGCTCTCGGTGGTACCACTCTTTTTAATGAAAACATTGAATGTGTAGTGGCATTGAACTCAAATAAATCCAATGTTTATTATACTAATTTTTCTATGATCGATTCACCCGCAGAGGAATCCACCTGAGATTTTGACAATGGTGAGAGTCTGGTGTAGAAGTACTGTACTTGATTACCTATTGTAATTCGGTGATTTGGACACTTTCGCATCACCTCTTTGAATCTATTCCATGCCTCATATAGCTCTCTCCATCTTTGTGTTGGAAAGTTTAAATTTCCAATCTGATTTTAGCTACTTTCGCTGGTGGGAAGAATTTATTGCAGAATTTTCTGGTCAGTTCTTCTCATGTAGTAATGCTTCCATGAGGTTCGTCATCTAACCACTCCAATGCAGAATCTCTCAGTATATATGGAAATAGCTGCAACTTAATAGCATATTCATTAACCACTGGAGCGTTGAAGCTCTGACAATTTTTGAGAAATTTGGAGATATGTGTGTTTCGATTTTCATGAGGTAACTTGTAGAATTGGAGAGTGTTGCTCATTAAATTGATACACTCTGCCATTATCTGAAAATTATTTACCCTGAAATCTGGATACACAATACTGGAGCGCGCAAGAGCAACTATGGGCGTTAAGAACATTGAAACGTGCAAGTCTCCTTCATTTATTTTCCCTCGCTCCTGCTGCAGATCGGGTGGCGCCGCTACTCTTGCGGCCACTTGTCCAATTGGTTGAATATGAATATTTTGATTGTCATCCATTTGATGTTGCTATTTTTGTTTGTGTTCCTTGCATTTTTGTCTGAAAGTACGTTCTATTTCCGATATTTCCGAGTCAAACAGTTCAAGATCGCCGAATTGGGTACGGAGCATACAATGAGCACCTTTTTCTGTAAATAAAAGAAAATAAACAAATCAAATAATAGATAAAAATAAACTAAACTAAGACAAAAAGTAAATAGTCCTCGACAACGACGCCAAAAATTTGTTATGTTTTTTCTATCATAAGTGTACGATATAGTAACAAGTAATATAGTAGACCTTTTAGTCCAGATTATCGTTCCCACAAGAACTATACTTTAAAACTTAATTAAATTTTTCTAACTCCTATTTGATGAAAGTAAACAAAGAATTATGCGTAGATGTGAATTTTTTATTTAAATAGTTGAACTTAATTAAAATGCACACAAAGATTGTTTGAGATTTCAAATAATGGATGGATGAATTCTTCTATGGTATTCAATTTAGTCCTCTCGAGTTCTCATTGAACCTATTTAATTATTTCAATTCCATATCCCTATGCAAATCTATATTAGTTAAACGAAATATTAGTTTTAAGAATTTATGTATGATCGCAACATTTAGCATATATCTCTACATGTTATACTAAATTGCAGAATTTTACTATATGGTCTAAATCTCAAACTCATCTCTTGATTAGTAAGAGACTCACATAATCATCAAATTATTGATAAGGTAATTTAATGCATTAAACTCATAATAAAATCAACACATGAACGATAAAATACCAAGAATGTTGACTAAAAAAGATAAAGGGTTCAAATAGATAACATCGTTTGCCCTAATATAATGTTAAGCTATTCATACTACATGAAGAAAATCAAGAAGTTATTGAGTCCATCACCAAATTTTGAATATGGATGTAGAAAAATAAATAAAGCTTGCACCAAGATGTACTTCCCTCTTCCAATCAATGCTTCAAAATTTGAATTCATTTTATAGTCTTCTCCATGGTTGTATAAATATAGGGTTTCTCGTGGGCTTCAAAACGGGCCAAAAAAATTAAAACCCTACGTCTATAGGCGGTGCCACGACCAAAAACCATGTGGGGCCATAGAGCCTGATGTGTGGCACTGCGGCGCCACTACTATGTTCGTTCAGCTCCCTCTGTTGGTTGGCTTCTGTAGCGTCGAGGCACCACTCTTCTTTCCTCGATATTCCAACTTGATTATTTTGCTCTTTTTGTTATCATGTCAATGGCCTTGTTGTCGTTTTCTTTCCCTAATTGCACTGTCTCATCACTGCTACAAAACAACACTAATAAACACATTAAAAATATTCACTACAAGCAATATCTAGCTCAAAATTAAGTTAAAAGGAGAAATACAACTCGTGAGTAAAATACACTCGTCGCTTACACATTTTGTTCGTGCTTTATCATTTACCCACCATTGTTTCTCATTATAATGAGTTTTATAATAAAGATCTATTTTTGAAATAATATATAACATGTTACATAAATATATTTCTCTTTATATATTCAAAAGAAAATAATACCTTTTTTTGAAGACGTGCAACAAATGATTTTGATCTGCTACGATGATTATATTTAATGCAATTGTGGCTTACTAAATTACGTGTAGATAGTGTCTGCAATTATTTTATATATAAATATAATTAACTCCTTATTATAATTTATTATTTTTAATTATATTAATTATTTCAATTTAACATCTAAATTATGCTATTCTTAATATTTACAAGCATCAATATTTTTAATAAAAGTTACCTGAAGTCAGGGGTAGACCAATATTGACACAACCGATCTCAATCAACTTGCTTTGCGTCAATTGGACAGTTCTTTATTACATCATCCAATGTTTTTCCATCGAAATATTTCTCTTTGATTCTACATCGATAATCACAATATCTTTGCTAAAGTATCTTTCACACATTTATGGACACACTCAACTGCCAAATCAAGTTTGAATTTTACCTATCAAAAAAGAAAAAGAGCATATACATAAATAAATTATTTATAAAAATATGGGAAACTAATAACTATTCAACAAAATTGTATAAAAAGTTAATTTGTTTATGACTTATAAAAAATCGATTGTATATTTTTTTTATTGGGTATGTCGATCCCCCTTTTGTAATGGAGTGGAGCAAAGAATCGAACGACGTAGCCACACTCACTAGCCAAACATGCTTGCTAATTTCCAATAGCTCTTCCCAATTTCTTAGAAATCTCCAACGATATTTATCCTACTGCACAAACGATATTTTTAATGCCCTTGCCTCTTGTAGGACCACGTCCCTTCCTCTTCAAAGAATGAGAATCTATTAAATAAATTACTCAAAGGATGAGTGTGTGCGTATATATATATATATATATATATATATATATATATCATTTTTCAATGTGTTTGTATGTGATGAATTAAGTTGAGGCTGAGATAATGGGGCAGGAACCTGAAGAGATGAGGAAATGGAGTAAGAACTTGAACATTACTAGTGTGAGACAATGAGGAAAAGATATTAGCTTGAGAAGTAGTCTGGGATAATAGAACCTTGCACAGCGCCTTTGACGGGGAAACTTCTGAAGGTGGCTCATAGGACGTAGTAAACTCTCTATTTTTCTTGCGAATTCTTGTTCGAGAAGCCATTATCCACCAAGAAAAAAAAGAGATCATTTTCAACCAAACAAATGTGTCTCCATTTTTACTATTGTTTAACAATGTTAATAAGTATTAAGGATCTGGTTCAAAAATCTTAGTAAAAACCCAAAATATCTTTGTATTTTCCCTTTTTCTACCTCTGTAATCAAAAGAAAATAGAAGCAAAATATTCACAACATAGCAAAATTTACAATTATTTACTAATGTGTTATAGTATTTAATTGCATGTTCCTTTTGTAGTGAGCACATGGAGCTATTGCAATAATAAAATCATAACAATTTAGAAAAAAAACAAGAAGAATTATTTCTTAGATGGTTTGCTTTACATGTAAGTTAAAATGCATGTCTTAATGAATATTATAGTGAAGATGAGAAATCTCTAAATGGTAAAGATGATAATGTTGATAGTGATATTGGTAAGTAGAACATACCCTATATGTATTTTTTAGCATAATATTTTTCTCTTTTATTTTTTAATGACTATCTATATTTTTTCCTTCCCTATGTAGATTCGAGTATTGACCATCATCTACCGAGAGTTAATAAAAAAAATTATTGACATTTAAAATTAGAATAACCGGATGAGATATATTTGATTGCTTATTGGTTGATATTGTTTAACATTCAATTCGTTATAAGAGTTATATTAGACATTCATGTAGTCTAGATATTTTTACACCAGTGCAAAGCTAATTGTTACCTGCATGAGCAGAAGCTTCTGGTGCCAATTCGAGTGTCCATGTTCGCATGCTCATTTATGACTTTTTATGAGTTTATAATACTTTCTCTTTTATATTTATTTATATTGGTACGTGGGTTTGCATCTCAAAATTTATTTATTACGATTTTCACATTAAATTTTGGCTCAAAACACTTTCAGCTACTGACTTTTGATAGATTCTGATCAAACTTCAGTCTTATTGAGTGGATAATTTTCTTTTTTCGGGACTCTTATTTACCTGACGAGTTCTTAAATACAATTCAATCATTAAATACTTAGTAGCCATGGAAATTTACTCCATTTAGGCTTGTATGATACATTTAATGCTGGTTAAATTTCCCCACTTGGTGAGTTCTTATTTTTAATGCTTCTGAATTTGTTGTAACTGAGAAATTAGAGTTATATGGTATAGGTTTGTAGAATTTGATAATTTGAAGTAGCTGGCTGATGAGGAGTTGAGTTTCTCTACACTCTTGAGATGAATTTAAGGCAAACGAGTGGAAAGGATATAATCATGTTGTTACAAAGATTAGAGTTGCTGTTGCAGTCAATGGCTATAAGGAAATTTCAAGAACTACTTTGAAATAGGCTTTAATTCATGTGGTTTTACAAGGGGATTGTGTTAGGTTGCTCTTTGTCATTTCAACTAATACCGCAAGTAAACCATTTCTTTTTTTTCTCTGCTTTAGGTCTCTCAGTAAACATTGGAGTGAACATACCAAAATAGCAAGGATTGATGTAGTCAAATTAATTTAAATGAGAATAAGACTTGGTTAGTTGTTAGTTTCAATAATATCAACAAAGTCTTGTCAGTTTATGTCAACAGTTAACATTATTGACCTGAATGAAGATGATTACTTTCCCATGTAGAGTAGTTAAAGAACAATGATTTAATTTTATGAAAAGAAATAATTCTTCGTACGCTTCCATTAAGATCTTATGAATTATGTTAGTCTAATACTTGTAACTTCTCCTCTCCCTTTCCCTATATTCCCAGTACTACTACTTATTTTTTCCATCAGAATTCATTTTTTATATACACTAACACTTTTTGCTAAAATTTTCATTAATTTTTTCAGTCGGAAATCATCCATGTCACTTAAGCTGCACCATCGAAATCTCGTCTCCGACAGGTCAGTTTTGTTCTCACTTTCTATGTGCACATGTGTAAATATGCACAATTTGAGATCATTTTTAGTTTCATTTACTTCAGTTTTTTATTTGATAGTTTGTTATGGATTTTTTCCCTTCTTGCAGTTAATCTAGCTTAGTTCATAATCATAATTCATGTGAAAATTTTACTAGTTTGTGGATTGGTCTAAGTATTTAGAAATGTGATTCATTCTTTTATTGTTTAGTAGAAATGACAAATCTGGTTTCTTATCGTGATGTGACGTTTTTTCTCTTCTATAGTTGTTTAATATTTCTAGTTCTATTTACTACTTTTCATGTTTGGTGAACCATCCTAACTAGTTCGACCTTAAAATTACTAGTATTATACTTTATTTGAATTTATTTTGGTTTTGGAGGTAACCAAGTTTGTAAATAATATCTTGGTCTATATTTATTTTGTTAACAGTAACATAATTTTTTTTTTATCTATTTTGTTATCATTTATATTTTAATAATTGTTCATTGAAGCATTCTTTTCATAAAGCCACAAGTTATTTTAATGTAGTAAGTTACGTTTTCAAATAAATGTGTACCATAGTAACAATTTTATTGCAACGAAAGAAATTGAAAATTAAATGTTTGAAATATAATCTCCAACATACATAAATAAATATAGAATAAATTGTTGAAGTGACAAAAAAAATTTGTTGCAAAACAAATTTAACCACGAACAAAACTTGACACATAAATAAATATTAATTGTCACAAAATAATTTGCATAATAATTTTATATGTAGTAGAATAAAATATGCGACATATCAAACACGTTGTAAAACATATTTCACAACAAACATGACTTGTTATTAAAGATATATTACTAAGATCATACATTGTTGCAAAATAAAATAGGCTGCAAAAGTTACATCTTTAGAAGAATATTCGCATTAAGGATTTTTCTCGTAAAAATATTTATTGGAATAATTGTTGCGACACTGTCTTGTTGCCTTTGTTTTGGCGACATATATGCATTGCAACGACATTAGGTTACACATATCGTGTTGCTATTTCGTATTTTTTGCGTCAAACAAATAGTGTTTCGATTTTTTTAGTGCGATGAATGATCGAAATTTGTTGTAAAATACATTCCGTGACTCAACATTCACAACATATATATTTCTCGTAAGACCTTTATTAGAATATGCATTGCGACAAACTGATTTGTCGCCCTTTTAATTTTTCATGACAAATATACATTGCGACGACATTATGCTACAAATATTGTGTTGGTATTTCGCATTTTTTGCATGAAACAAATAGAGTCGCTATTTTGCTAATGCAATAATGGCCGAAAGTTGTCACAGAACACATTCCATGACTCATATAGCGCGATAATACCCGCAACAAACATATTGTCATCGCTAAATTACTTTTGCAATAAAATCTCAATTTTTGCAACAATATTTTTTTGCCGTGAAATTGGTTATTTTTTGTAGTACGACATGATGAATACATATGGAGTGTCTATGAATTACAAGAAATTTTGGAGATATAAGGAGAAAACATTAGAATTGATGAGAGGGGATCCGATAGAGTTATATAAGAAAAGCTTCCACAATACTTTTACATTATAGAACAAATAAATTGATGTGATCCAGGATACGAGGGCAAGTCAGGGCAATGATCCATTAATAGTTGAGGAAAGGTCTATGACTAGGTCGCGAGCGAAACGGGTCAATGAGCTATGAGATTGCTTGTTCAAGCAACATTGGACGAAATATCGATCACAACAAGTAAAGAAACTAGTTTCATGTTGGGCTTCGAAAAAGATATTAGATGGATCAACGTGGTTCAAGCAACAGACGAGGAAGCTGTTCAGGATAACTATGTGACCGCATAGTAATATTAGAGGTGTGACTACATAGCCCCTTACTGAAACGAAGTTGAAGGTTCAAGATACAACTATGCAACAGCATGCCATTAGCCTATACAACCGTATGCCATTAGCCTATGCGGCCGCATAGTTCAAACTGGGTCGCGAATTTTTTAAATTTCACGTAGTAACTTCAATTGCTACATGGGTTCGCATCACAAGTCCTGGATTAGTTACAAAAATTGAGACTTATTAAGACAATAAATTCAAGTACTTTTCATGGCATTAGGCGTATCTATTCAAGGGTGGATGTATTGTAGATCAATTATAGTAATAGATTCTACGTTCTTAAAATGCAACTATGGTGGAACCATTTTCACCGCATGTACTCAAGATGCCGGTAATAATGTATTCATATTAGCATTTGGAGTTGGTAATTTAGAAACTAATGACTCATAAGAATAATTCTTAATTATGTTAAAAGAAGCTTATGATGAGCAAGAATGATTGTGTATAATCTCATATGGACATGCAAACATAAAAAATGCAATTCAAAAGGTGTTTGAATGCAATGTATGATCTATACTCCTAACACTTGTTAAAAAACTTGAAGTTGTCTTTTGGTGGGAAGAAAGAGAGAAAACATTGCAAGAGCATATACAAAGGTGTTTGAATGCAATGTATGATCTATACTCCTAACACTTGTTAAAAAACTTGAAGTCGTCTTTTGGTGGGAAGAAAAAGAGAAAACATTGCAAGAGCATATACAAAGAATGATTTTGAATTCCATATTAAACAACTTGATGAAACAATACATGGATTTGTCACATCTAGTACATTGAAAACTATTGAAAAAAAGGCTAAGTTGTCATAGTTATCATTGCTATTAGACAATTTCATGAAGTTCAACGTGTATGTTACTTTTTGTTATCATTGTTATCATGGTTATACGTAGGCACAATGTCACTTTTTTGAGAGGCTAAGATACAACATATTCATCATTTATGGTATGAACTTTCTGTGATAATTTACGTTACTTTTTGTTAAAAAGTGACATATTGTGTCACTGATATGTCATTTTTTTAAGATGGTAAGTTTCAATACTATAAAAGAGACTAAGTTGTCATTGTTTTCATCAAAGCGCTAAGGGATAACACTGTTATCATATTGGTGTTGTGACAACTTACGAAATTATATTCAAATAGCATTCCTTACAAGTCTTCAAAGTTCTATTTTTTCAAATAGGTGGTAACATGAGGCCCCTTTTTTGGATTTATGATAATGAGTTTTTGGGGATTATATATTTTGGAATAATGATTTTTTATAAAAATATGTGGTTAAAAATGAAAAAAGAAAGTTTTGAATTTACAAGTAATATTATTTTATTGGAAAATATGTGATTAAAATAAAGAGAGAGAAATATATTAAATTATAATGGAGACCAAACAATGGCTACATATAGTTGAATCTTTTTTATTATATAAAGATCAACATCTTGAATCTTCTTTATTTGCTTATTACAAGTGGTCGAGTGCTTACATGGCAAATAACAGATGTTTTACAATGATCTCAAATATAGTTGAATTAATAAATTCGATAACATAAACAACAAAAGGTTGTCACATGGAGCCTTTATTGAAATCGTTAAGATACTTGTTACAAGAATGGTTTGTGAAGCATATAAAGTAGGCAAGGGCAACATTCACAACACTTGAACGAGACGAGAAAATATTAAGACAAAAATATGGGGTCAAAGAAAAGGAACATAAAAATGTATAAATCTTTTGTTCATTTGTAGTTATTTTATTTTGGGATTTGTGTTGTGATGGCACAAATTTAGTAATAGGTTACATGATCTATTACTTTGTCAATAAAAAGTTAAGATGCGTAGGATTTTAATTGGCGTGAGATTTTATGGGTTCATACATTCTTGTAGGAGTTAATTGACATGAAAACATAATTTGCAACTTTTATTAATATTGATTTTTATTTTAAATTCCCGTTTAACATAAAACAATAAGAAATTTATTGATAGAGTATTTTATCGTATTATTCACACTTGCATCAACATTAAGTTCAACATTTTACCAAGTTAATGATGGTTATTAAGGCAGCAAACTTGTGCCCCCATCAAGCTGTGCGAGAAGGGACGCGAACTTGAGAACATAAATTTTACAAGTCCGCCGCATCAGCTCGGAAGCAGAGGCCAGTAACGTCTCTTGTGCCGCCCGTCCAAGGAATACAGGCAAGAGACCGATAGCGAACAAGAACCGCGAGGAAAAGATAAAAAGAACGTTGAAAAAAGAGTCAAAGAGTGCTTGAAATTGTCGGGAGGTCCGGTGAAGTGTTCGGATCGCGACGACGTGGGCTGTTTGCTGCCCGCGACGTCATGAGAAGTCCACCGAAACTTATCATTTAAAGGAAGGAGAAGTTGTAACAAGATTTTCGTAGGTGAACCTGCGTCGACCTCGTGTGGACGGAAGCCCAGGACGAGGAAGAATATCGTTTGTACAGAGCGTAAAACGCTTGTTCGAGGGGTAAACAGAGGATCATCATCCTCGTACCCGCTTTGCCTTTGCCGAATATGGAAGAAAAGACGTGCACATGCAACTAATTTCAAGTGAAAAAGATTCCTTGTGCACGTGCACTTGCAGTTCTTGAAAATATAAATGGAGAATCATATTTATATAGTTCAGTAAACATAGATGTACATTCAAATATATAGTGGAACGATTTTTTCACTTGAAGATATCGCAATGACTAGAATGTACCGAATGAAGTAAAAGCAAAAATAATCTTGGCTCTTAATCCAAAAAGAAAATTTGGACGACCTAAAGAAAAATAATACCATCAAAAGGAGAGAAAATCCAAACTACAAAATGTAGAAGATGTGAGAAGTATGACCACAATCAAAGATCTTGTCAAAATCCAACAATTATGAAAAGAAATCACAAAAGGAGAAAGTTAAAAGACATACGAAACTAGATTATTTGATATTTTTTTAGAATGTTTTTTTAGTTCAAATGGTTTAAACACCATGAAATGGTTTAGGCAACACGTTACTATTGAAGTTTAAAGTGTATGTCACTTTTACAACAATTACCATGAAAATTCTTAGTATTGCATCTTTAAATTCTTGTAAGAAATAGTAAATTGTTGTCATTGATATACAATCCATCAATAAAAAAATTGGCATATCATTATCCTTTCAATATGCTATTTATGTAATGAAATTTTGAATTTCAAAATTCATGTCACCTTTTAACAAAAAGTGCCACATAATTTCACTTTCTGCAGATTCTAATTTTTTACATTGATATGAAGTTGATATGCGATCACATAGATGAAAACAATTGTTTATCCTCAGCTTTACACAAGCTAAATTATGAAGTTCAAATTTTTGAAGAATGCAATATTTTTATGATATTCAAATTTCACGTCACTTTTCTAAGATAAAAACAGGATATTCATTTACACAATTTTTCCTTGATAATATCGTATTAAAGCATTCAATCATACCAAAAAAATATCAATTATCAGCTAACTTAATACAACCAAGTTAATACAGCCATAAAACATTGAATGCAACTAAAATTTAACCAATAACCTAACAACTAAAAATAAAAATGTCAAAAAAATTCGTACCACCACCATCACGGTTAGTTAGCGCTTGTCATTCTTGTACATTTATCTACCAGTCTCTTCAAATGCATCTTCATCTCTACCTTATCAAAATATCACAAATCCCTTCCATTGTCTGTCATAATTCCCATTTTGCTTCTTTTTGGCTTGAACATACAATTCAGCAGCCAAGTTTTGTCTAATTTGTGAAATGTTAAATATCTTCGGCATTTCATTTAACTTTTCTTTGATGAAGTATTGTGCATACGTAATGACATAAAATACACAATCCCCGCCGAAAAAAAAATAAAATAAAAAAATAAGACAATTAAAGAACCAAAAATTAAATTAAAATAAAAACATATCTTTAGATACCAATTAAACTCGTTCTCCTGCTGTGAAAGTTTCAAAACCATATTTACAATCATTGGTTTCACAACATCTTCCACAGTGCCTTGCCCTCAAAGAAGTTGATATGAAAAAAAAAAAAAAAGGATGAGGAATTATAACAGAAAAAGGTTGAACAACTTCAAGTACAATAGACTTCCTCACAATCTTATTGTATGAATTATATCCATACACGCACATCTTTTGAATATCAAAATGATAAAGAATCCAATGAGCAGAGTTGGACATCCTCATTGGCATAAGAACATGATCGACATGGCTCCAATTTGTATTGCACACATGTACAAACCGACCACATACAACAAAGAAAAGTCTACTTTGCTAGGGCAGACTTATCTTTGCGAAATTCATCATACAAACCCCTCATTTGGCTGTCAAATGGAAACTCAATGGTTGTAGCCTTGATGTTTATACCACTATCATGTCTTAGCATATTTCTTAAATAATAGAAACATGCATCCATATGCAACAAAAAAAGAAAAATAACAAAATCAACAATGTACTTAAAAACATATAAAATAATCTCAAACAAGAAACTAACAAAACAACACATCCAAACATTCGTTAAGAGTAAATAACTCGTACAACCACAACTTAGTAGAGACTGCAATATCAATGAAGTAGAAGTACAGATCGATAACAGAATTTTTGTCATTGAAATGCATACTCCTACGTCACAAAATGCAAAAAATCACACGCAATGTCACTTTATTAGAAAAATCACAGACAACAAAAAATTGTAACTTATTTTTTATTATCAATCCCTTGTACCAAATTTCAAAAGCATCAGCAACACCTGCATATGGAGGACCCAAACCAACTCGGAATGCAAATCTACCTTTTACACATGTTTTCTAGCCCCGGATATAGAATCGTATTCATTTACCCAAAGGGATTAAAAAAGCACTGGATGTTTCTTTTGTCTTTTCAATAGAGCGTTTGGGGTCACTTCGTTGTCAATATCAATAGAATCAATATTCTGGGTTCACAAAGATAGAATTAAAATATTTTTATATTATATAGTACACAAGAATGAGTTATTTTGGAGATAAAATCACTAAAATAAACATTTATCTCTTCATTTTTAGTTTCAGCTATAATTGCATCCGTAATTTCTCCCAACTCTTTGCAAGACTTCTTCTTTCAATTCAACCTTTATCAAATAATGACACGATAACATGCTGGAACATTATCATTAATATAAATACAAAGGTCAAGTTATATTAATGTAAAAACAAATATAAATTTTAAGGAAAAATAATAATCAAATAAAAAAACACCCTTGATTTTTCACAAAACTACAAGCAACAACATTATTAGCTCTTAATCAATAATGTTCATTAAATTCAATTTCTTCATTCAAATTTAATTCATGTTGGTTGATTTTTTTCAACTACCATGCCACTTTTTTCAACTTTCTTGTCACTTTCTTCGACTGCCTTTTCACTTTTTTAGATTGGCACCTCAACTGCCATTCACTTTTTTCGAATGGCACCTCAACATGTTTTCCACTGTCACTCATGTCAGACTCAATGCCTAGAGAAAAATTCGGACATTCATTTCACATCTGGTTTGTTGTATTGGTCGTTCATACTACACAATTGTTCTCCAAAACTCAAAAAAGTCAAAAAATGTACTAAAAAAGTCACAAAATACTCAAGAAGTGACAAAAAGGTATTTCCAGAAAATGAAAAAAGTGATAATAAGTTAAAAAAAAAAAGTAACAAAAAGTCACATTTATTAATTTTAGAACTCGAAAACACTCGAATACCTTCGTTACCAGCCATCAGCATATTGTCCACTTTGCGTTCTAAATTTTTCAGACACTCCATTAATTCTTCATTCATTTTCACCCTCTCCAACATCTCCTCAATGGTTCTCGATTACTCTGTTTGATTGAACTTTAATTTTGAGCTCTGAAATACATTTTAAAATCAAATCACTTGATTGAACTTTCAGTTCAACCTCAACCAACTCTTCATTGAATTGCGGGACTCTCTGAAAAAAATCTGGAATAAGAAAAATTAAATAGAAATGGCCTGCATCCAATAACTATTTTTGTCAAACAACTGGACGCTCAAAATCATCATAATCGTCATCAACGCCCAGACTTTGACTCTTTCTTCCGACAAATAAACCAACATATTCACATTCCTTCTCTCCCTCAAGAAGCACAATGACATTTACTTCCAACTGAACAAATATATAATCAGAAGATATAAATAATAACAAAAAAAAAAACACTAATGACATAAAAGAAGTAATAAAAGTAAATAAAATTTACTTAAGCAAATAAAAAATGCACTTTCTTAAACTCACAGAACTAACATGCTCTTTAGAACTCCAACTCAATATCCGATGAAACTGAGGTTTATACTTCATGCAGTACTTCTTTCGAGCTATTGTCTGAATAGTGTCGTAAATCCATACTTGAAAATAAAGTAGGAATCTACTCAACCTATACTCAAAGAGCTTATTTTCAATGCTCTCTTGAGGGATAACAATGTCACACTATATGTTCCTTTCCCCATGAAAAAGAATTCATCTCATCGGACTCCAAAACACAGAAAAATAAATCATCAATGCCCTCGTGATAGACGTACCAAATAAGAATGATGTAATTAGATAATTTATACAAATATCGGTAACATCCTTACCTACGAGTTAGGTTGCTTAACTTGCCTAAGCAACAATTTATGTATCAACTGAGGTTGTAATACTAGTTCCTTCAAATCAATGAAAGCACCGAAGCATGTCTTCTTAATAAAGTTCTCTAACATTGACTAAACTTTTCATTCAAATTAATAACTACCTCATGCGGAGAATATAACGTGACTTTCCCTTTAAACCAATTTTTTTCAGGAATTACTAAATCCTAATCCCACAAAAAGACAAAAATAGTCAGCTAAATGAAATTCAAATGAACTAACAACGAACACATGTTTCAGAAAAGTGAAGATTCAGAAGGGGATAAAATATAAAACGTTACAAACACCAATCAAAAACCTTAAAATAGATCCATTGGATGTTTGCATTTCTTTTTTATGTTGTCCTCTTCGTGATTGTGCTTCACTTATATTAATTAAACATAGAACAAAACTCTATTTTAAAAACACAACAACCTATAAGTTGGAATTGAAAGAAATTAAAAAAAAAATGACAATTGTTCATAGAATAAGATAATGTACAACGATACAATAGACAATGATGATGTGAGACGTTTTACATTATTTAGGAAGCTTTGTTCAAGATTTTCCATATATTGTGACCATCGATAATCACCATAAAGTTTAGCTGTCCAAACTGCTCATCATGGCACATACGGGGAACTACTAACACTTGAGCAAGTCCAACAAAAGCAAATATCCCCGAAGAGTTCTATCCAACCAATCTAACCAGACAATGTACCCCAAGTTCAGAAAATTTCTAATTATTGCATCTATCACGTCATAAGCACCGTTCAACGAAGTAAACCACCATTTTTTTTCTAGGCTAGCGTGGTGTATTATTGACACAACTTCCCCCACCTTCTGAGTAAAAAAAAAAAAAGACTACAAGACAAGCCATGAACCTAATTCAACCTTCCCAACTCACCAATGTCTTGAAATAGGACAACATTTTGGGATCTGTCTATTGTATCACCGATTTAAGTACCTTAATCATTCTTTCACAATGACTGATTAAATATAAA
This sequence comes from Fraxinus cuspidata, assembly GCA_903798385.1. Taxonomy (NCBI): domain Eukaryota; kingdom Viridiplantae; phylum Streptophyta; class Magnoliopsida; order Lamiales; family Oleaceae; genus Fraxinus; species Fraxinus cuspidata. The sequence goes on along the minus strand of CAIGRP010021320.1, from coordinate 467 downwards.
ACTGAAAATGGTATCTACCATTCACATAAAAACCAGTTACATAAAATTGAAAATGGAATAAACATTCAGATTCAAGTACCCTAATCATTCTTTCACACTGGATGATTAAACATAAAACTGAAAATGATATCTACCATTCACATAAAATCTGTCATATTAAGGTAGTAATCTACCATTCACATAAAACTGAAAATGGAGTAAACGGTCATATTTTTCTCAAAACCAGCAAAGATTATAACTTAAAATCGAATAAAAGCAATAAAAAGTTTAAATAGTGAAAAATCTTGGCTGCCTTACGTTTATAAAATTTTGTAGAAAATCTTTTCTTCTCCTTCGAAGATCCTTCTTTGCCAACGCTTATTTTTCTCCTCAATCCCTTAGATACACTTTTTCCAGCCAATTGTTTGAGTTGGGTGAGGGTTTGCAAAGTCGGATTAGGAGTCCAGGTTTCACGGGGTGCATTTCTT
>CAIGRP010021312.1:0-18398 GCA_903798385.1 Fraxinus cuspidata | reverse complement strand
TCTATCAGTAGATACCTCTTCATTCATCAAACAATGTTTTTCTTCAATTGCACTATTTATGTTATCATTCTCATTAAAGTCTTATTCAATGACTACGTCCTCGTTATGTGTTTGTTTATACTATTAAAAAACTTATCACGTGCTCTCTCTTGAGATTTAATCAATTTTCAACCTTTTCTTTCCTTTTTCTTTTGACGCATCCAGATTCAAATTTTCTCGTAGACATAAGTATAAGCAAAGAGCAATAGAACCTGATTGATGTGTTTGAATTAAAAATTCTCAAATTTTTCCAAATATAAAGGACCCAACAGTGATAAATGACTTGCAAATACGTAGTTACAGAGGATAAGAACAAAATCTCCATTGAGCAAATAACAAAGTCTCCCATTAATCTCTTGAACTCTTGGATTTTAGGGTTATGAACAAAAGGGTCAGAAATGATAACTAATAAGCAAATAAATATTATGGATTTGCAATAAAAACTTCAATTTTCTCATAAATCCTTTATAAATATCTCTCACATTCCATAAAAACATATCAAATGTCCTTGGACATATATTATATATGAACTATTCTTGCCCGGTTACTTAATAATATTTGGCTTCTGATTTTTGAGTCTTTAGCAGCTTTCCTTATGTTGATTACAGTTCGCTCGTTCGGAATAAAAATTAAAAACAAACACTAAGAAAGCTTTTCTAAACAAACAATAAAAATAAGAGTCTATATAAAATCTCATTCTAGACCATACTTTATAACGTTACTCGAGTTCAAAGTTCCTACTCTGTGAATTGCAACAGCGAGAGGATACGTAGAAAGACTCGGGGTAAGCAAATTAACCACATGGGCTTATTCTTTCGGGAACCACTCCTGAAAGGGAGTTGTAAGAAAACAAGTTCTAGGGCTTCTCTCCTTTAGAAGAAACATTTGATAAATTATCAAGAAAAATTGTGAGATTCTATTTGTTTTCTAATTTCATTTGTTTTTTTTGTTGGGCATTAGAATTAGTTAATGATGGAAGAGAGCATCAAGTTGACATGATGACTGCTTTTTGGTCTTCCTCTAAATCTATTGATATTACTTCAATAAAAGTCCAATTTTGGGCATTCATGAATTTCAAATGACCAGACTACCAGTCACCAGAATTCTAAACAAACAATTTTAATAAAAATCAATCACAAGAGTAAACTGCAAACACATAAAGATAAAGTCTCTGAGTGTGATTGATATCTTACCTAGTTACCCCAAATCTTGTAGTCCACTGTCCAAGCCGAGAGAATGTAGTCCACCGTCCACCGTCCAAGCAATGCTACATATTGGATTAGAATTTGGAATTTGGTGAGAGATTGTTCATTGTTGAAGATGCCGAGAGGCGAGACTGCGAGAACGCCGAGAAAAAGACCGAAGAGGAAGAGTTGAAGACGTAAAGGAACAGGGATTTGAGGGGGTTTTTTATTGAGGCTTTTGGGCTTTGTTTTATGGGCCCCTTAAAATTAGAGGCCCAAGGCAGTGGCTTGGAATTTTAATTTTATAGATGCCCCTTAAAATTTTGAGACCCAAAACAGTAGCCTTACTTGCCTTAGGCCAGGCCAGCCCTGACCACACGTATGGTTAGTTTACGACTCATCGAAATATACTTTAACACCAACCAAACTATCTTATGGGCATCGATAATGACATGGATGAACTCAACGACAAGTCGTCGATTAATGCAGAAACAAAAGACTCCAGTCACAGCCAGACAAAGGACATCTTAACTACACAATGGAAGAAGAAAAAATATGGTGCGAGAGGGGTGTCCGTTTCGATTGATCACCTTGCAAGCGTTGAAGAAGACCTAAGCATCAGTCGCTGAAGCGACGGGCAGAATCATCGTCGATCAGTTCATCAATGAAATCATGGCGATTGGAGTGGTCGGAAAAGGTGGCAACTTGCATAAGTTAGCACTATACTTCTTTACGAAATCGGAGAATGGAATTCTTCGTGTTGCGAAAACGCCCGCAATCAAGTTGAAGTGGATCAAATATTACTTTGAAATAGACTAGGACCGTCATTCCGGAAGGCCCTAACCTCATTTTATCTTATGACAGTGCTTGATTTGGCATCAGTCAACATTTTCACTGTATTCTCGCATTTTTATCTTTGCGTGTATGTGAGTAGCAGTTGTAGGATTTTTTTTACATTGATTTGACTATGGTTTCATTCGAACGAATAATTATTTGTGCTTTTAATTAAATGAATCCTAATATTGATTCTTATTTTGAATTCTCAGGGAATGCAGTGAATATATTCCCTTAAGTGTGATTAGAAGTTGGACGTATATATTTCTTCTACTGACAAAATCAATAATTGTTGATAAACATGTCCCCTGCCTTGTATAATGGGTATGTGTATAACTACTATTTCAAAAAAAAAAAAAAAGATTAAGAATCACGTACACTACTACAATAAAGCGTTATTTCCTTCCCATTCCCCAAACTATTTTACCCGTCATGTTGCATCCTGAAGTTGCACTTGAGTGTTTTAAGTTGGCGGCAAAAAAGTGACGGATCTTGATTTCGATCGTACCCTGATCCCAAGCTCCGATTCAGATGATGATTTCTATGATAACGTCTTCATATAACAGCTAGAAGATGACATACAGACGTAGCTACAATAAGGAGGGTCGGATCTCAGGAGAAGCCTCTCCCTCAGGCCCAGCTTTTTAGGACGCCCAATTTTTTTCTCCATTTTTTTTTTAATAACCAAAGCCTTCAAAAGTTCAAAACCTCCAAAGTTGAGAGTCCAAACTAAAAGCTTGGGAAATCAACAGCAAAACCTAGATGGTAGAACGACGGTGGAGGTCAGAGCTGATTTGGTGGCTATCAACATCGTTTTGAGATCCAATTTTTTTATTGCTTCTTCAATGTTTTAGGTCAATTTCAAATCAGGTGAGTATTTCTAAAAAAATTGATTGGATTACATACTATTTTTATGTTCCTAATTTAATCTCCAAGATTCATTCTTTAGCTGAATTTAATGTAGTTGCCCTGACAATTTTAATGAACTCAGTTTGAATTTAATTTGGGATTTAGAGCGTAAATAAGAGAACTGAATCCTACATATCTCATTGGGCAATACCTAATTAAGCTGATAAGCAACGTGTGTTTCTCAGTATTTGTTTTCTCAATCCTTATTTTTACTGTGATTGCTATCACATACGAACCCTCGGATCCGTGGGAGTCCTCTCGAGCTCTGACCAAGGTTTTCACGGAGTTAGAAAATGCCACTTTCAAAATGGATTCTTCTATCCTTAAAACTGGCGAGGACATGCCATTACGCCAGTGGCATCGCCTATAGGATCACTGATCCCGATTACTGAAGCCTTAATTGAGAAATCTGAGGAGGAACTTGAGAAAAACGTGACCTTGAAATGAGGTTGTGAAGATTTGCATATGTTGGTAGATTTGGTTTTGCTTCAGTCTAGGTTTATTTAACGTGTTGACAGTTTGTTACTTATTATGAGTAGTTGAAAATATTCAGAAGATTTAGGCGGAGATTCTACCTAGAGGCATGATATTTTTCTTTTTGCTGACTAATGATATTCTGGATGCACATTGTTCTCTGTTGGATCTATATTTTATTCATTTTGTTTAATTTCATGCCATCATTTTAAGATTGAATCCATACATAAAGACAAAGGAATGGCCAAGTTGGGTCTTAATTCCAAATCATTAAAATAAAAATTGATTGATATTTTTGTCTCAAAAACTACAAGACGAACTGTATTTAAGTGATTGATTAGAATATTTTCGTATTGTTATTTGATTGCAATATAAATATTTTGAATATTTCATTTTTATTTGTTGCTTTATTGTTGATTTTAAGTTAACAAATTTAGTTTTGTAAGACTCTTGTAAAAAAAAATTTTTATTTGTTGCTTTATTGTTGATTTTACGTTAACAAATTTAGTTCCGTAAGACTTTTATAAATGAAAAAAGGGATTGTTTACTATGACTTATGAGTCCAAATTCTGAAGTTCGCCTCAGCCCCCGCGAAACACAGTACAATATGACAATACGCTACATAGCTAAATGCCTAGGAAGACATTATATGGCACCGACTAGGAAATGTCGATATTTATTCCATACCGCAAGAAGCGGGCACATATTCATGCCACAAAATATGCATGTTTACCCTCCAATGTGTTTTCAAGAATTTCGCATGTATCCACCGATGTTTCGACATTTACGCATATTCTACGCGACGATTTTGGTTTAACGAGTAGTGCAAATATCAACATATACGAACAAGTCTTGTATAGAATTCAATGCACCGAACATGAGATTTCTAACGTACCACACATAAAATAGAACTTCATAGCAAAGGTGTCACGACCCGTCCCAAAACTCTTTATTAGATTCAAGACGTGACGTGCGCCGATGATTAGTGATAGCCAGGCACTGGACCCATCACCAAGGCAACTGTAATTTAACTTTGATTGTATAGCTTCCTTTGACCAAATGAAGTTTTTCGAAAATTTTGACAGTCTCCTTTAAAAAATGGAACTATTCTCAATTCTTAACCATAAAAATTTTCCCAAACACTAATATACCAACATCATAATATCAATCACTCGTCCAACCAAACATCATTTATATCACTTTGTATCATAACTGCTTCTCAATGAGATAATAGATACACAGTTTAGTTTACAATATTTCATCGTGATCATTGGTATATTTAAGTACAGAAATCCCCAAATATGATGTAAATGATTCGCTTGATGATTACACAGTTTTAAGTGAAAGAACCTACAATTGGTGGTGGTAGTGGCTGTAAAACTATCAATATAACCTTCGCCACTGCTCAGTCAACTGTTTCTTACAAGGGAAAGGTTAAGAAAATATATGAGATGATAATCCTAGTGAGTGGAGTGTTTAGAAAATTGTTATACTGTCCTTTATGTATGTATATACATTTATAAAAAAAAATGTTTTTCACTTATCGTGATGTACTCATATTCTTGAAATCTGTATCATAGCATCGTATAAAATCATAATGCTGGAGCTAAATCATAAATTAGACTCAAGCTGATATCTAAAAATGATAATAATTGATCCAATAAGATGAGCAAGTACATTAGTCGAATTCAATAAGCTAAAACCATGACCTGACATCAATAAGCTGAACTGTAAGCTGGAAAATATAAGCTGAAAGACAATAATCCACTATATACTGAATAATCACATCAAAATATACCGTATGTAATCATCTGCTGATAATCTGAAAGCTATAAAATCATATGCATATAAACTGTCCGATCAACACTTCTGTACACTGCTGTAACCCCTCAGTGCACAAAGTGGAAATAACATAATCATCCTTATACACTGCTATAGCCCCTCAGTGCATAATATGTACCCTTACACATGGCCATAGCCCCTCAGTGGCTAAGATTTATCTTTACACACAGCTGTAGCTCTTCAGTATATAAGAGTCAAATACACGACTCTTGTATACGGTCGTAGCATCTCAGTGCATTAGAGTAAGATAACTACATCGGGTATTTTCTGATGGTTCGAAAATAAGACATTTCATGTATATATATATATATATATATACTCGTTAATACTAACTTTTTCCGACTTCCCCGGCAAGATTCAACAAGATTTTCATGTTAATAATCATCCATATTCCTCATTTCAAATTTCTTTTAACTAAATATATAAATCTTATCAAAACCCTCTTTCTTATAATCTCAATATTCATCCAAACTAAGAACTCAAGCACAAGATAAGTTATTTTCATCCAATATAACTTAATATCATGAAATAATCACAAAGAAAAATAACAAGAATGCCTATTTTCCCAAGTTTTCGGATTAAGCCACATATATCAAAACCCTAATATCCAAATATCATTTCTTCCAACCCACTAGAATAAATAGCTCAAGATGCTCAAATAAATAGCTTCCTTGTCATATTTTTCAAGTATAAGTTATAAATTAAAAACCCTAAAATTTTACCACAAAACTCAACCAAAATATATTTTTAATTTACCTCAAAATAGTAGAAGAAATTGAGAACCCAAACTCTAATATCGTTGGTGGCTTCTTTCCTTTTTTTTTCCTTTTTCCCTTCTTTTCCCGTTTTCTTTCTCACGGTCTCTGTTTTCTGTCTTCTGCTGCGTATGTGAAAAAAAAATGAGAATTGAGCTTTAATTGCCAGGTTAGTGGAGCATTTGCACAAGAGGTCTCCCATCTTCCAAACAAATAACATTAAGTCTTTTATTTCCAAAACTAAATAAGCAATTCCCTAACTTCAAATTTAATCCAACTTAAACCCTCAATTATCGTCAATTGCCAAAATAAACCCCCAATAAAATAATTTATTCCATATAAGTCCTTATTTGATTATGATTTTGATTAGTCGAACCTTGACTTTGAAATAAAATCTTGACTTCTGACTAATATAAAATGGGGTGTAAGAATAGGACTTGATAAAGTTATGTGATTATCAGTATATTTTAACAGCTTAGGGTTTTGTAATATTCAAAATCTCCTTATCAGATATCTCTATCTCTTACTGGCACACATGAATAACATTAGATACGGGCAAGTTAATTAATTAGGCAGTATGCTCACAAAGAGAAAAACAGACAAAATTTAAATACCATATAAAAGAAGCTAAAAAGACCCCAAAAAAAAAGGGTTTAACAGATGAGTAAATTGTTTTCATATCAGAAATTCCCAGGCACAGGAAAAAAAAGATATATAATGCTTATTTGCAAAATTCAGAGCACTTCAATGAACAACACATACATTTATATCAAGAAGTATACACAATATCTGATGTAAACCCTTCCAAAGTTAAGCACACTTGGTGTACTAAATCTAGTTGATTTGCATATGGAATGGAAAAAATATAAAGAAGCTATTAATTCAGAAGATAACTAAAGCAAACAAGTAAATAGCAGTTGAAGTTAAACTTACAAGCGGCATGTTATGAGCGAAGAAGTGTTGAATTGTGGCTCCGGGGTGGTGATAATAGTCTCCTGCGTCGGACTAGTTACTGATATCAATAAGTGGGCCAAGAAATTTGGGGAAATTGGAACTTTTTAGGTAACAAAGAAGAAGCACTAATCAAGCTATGAAGTATGAATATTAATTACACAAAATGGACAAAATGGAGGTACAATGCAGACTAGTAGGCTGTAGGTACGAAGGCCACCACCTACCATTATGATTATCGGACTCGACCCTGTTGTCAACCCAAAAAAATCTTTGGGTCACGGGATTAATGGTTCAATCGGTGAGTTAGTGGTTCAATTGGTGGGTTATTGCTAAACTCTAATTTTAATTAAAATATATTTTTAAAACAAATTGACACCCATTTTGTTTTTAAATATATATATATTTCCCTTACATTTATTTCAAAGATCCTGCATATGCCATAATAGTCAAGGAAATAATATTGCTTGCTGGGAAGCCCAGGTTTGAATCTTTACCTTTGAAAAATTGAAGATTAAATTTTTCATTGCACTTTGGTAACAATTGGTTTTCTCTTAAACTCGTTCGAACATGACGGATTTTGAGTGGTCTAACTGATTCTTGATGAGTTCCTTTGCTTGTTTGAACAATTAATATACCTGGACATGACCACTACTCTATTCATCGATTCCCGGTCTAGGTTCAAAAAACTATGCTCACCATACGTCAAATTGGTTGAATTTGATGCAAAAGTTCACTTGAATCATAGATCAAATTTCTACATCAATTTGGTACAATGAATTATACAGCATCAAATTTGGCATAATACTATTCAATTTTTTTAGAATTTTTCTTAATTTATATTTTTCCCTTCATTTTATAATATAACAAACTTTACTTCATATTATATCCTTTTTATACTTTTTTCTTAATTATCGAACTTTATTTATATTTATTTTAATTTGATTATTATTTTAAATAACATTTGACTGTTTATTTTCACTTTGTCATATCTAAATTGTGGTATAAGTATAATGTTCTTTTTTTTAATTAAAAAAGCAATATATTAGTTAATTAAATATAATTATTATTTTAATAAATTTAGTATATAATATGCAATTAAATAATTTTTTAAATGAATTAATTGTTGAGAATTAAAAAATAAAGAAATAAAGGAAATATTGTTTATTTGGTGTAATATTTGGAGATGACTTTTATAAAGTAGTGTAAAAATTACATTAATTTGGTGTGAAAGTTGCACAAATTTGGTGTTAATGGTTGGTGATGACTCTGTAGACATTAAAAAAAACAAAACAATTAAATGAACTGGGCCAAATTTTAAATATGCAGCCCATTCAAGTTTATTAAAGCTTAAAGTATTCTTAAGTCCACTTATAAGAAATCGAAGAAAGTGGCCCATCCTCTTTTAAAATTCAATAATAAAAAAAAAAAGTAAAAACGAATCAAATCAAAAGTGGATGGTTACAAAGTGGTTACGACCTTCTCTATAGATAGGACTAAAGGTCCATAAAAAATGATAAGCAAAGGAAACACTAGAAAAATCACAAGTGTAAAAGAAATTTCAAAATCGAAAGAGGAGAAGAAACTCTCTCAAACATAAGTCTGAGAGAAACCAAGAGATAAATTTTTCTTCAAATTCAAGCAAGTTCAAGAAAACTTTAGAAGAACTAACACCTTTTCAAATCAAAGCAAATTCAAGTCCAAGTTCCATACTTCAAATCTAAGCCTCAAAGTTCAAGTGTTAAACAAGCCCATTTCTCTCCAAGTCAAATCTTCAATAAATCTTGAACTCTAGGATCCAAGCCACGTAGTCCATTGTCTCCAAACACTCAGATCATTAATCAGATCATCTTGTAGTTCTGCAGTCACAAGAAGATCAACCACTACTGTATTTCTCAAAAAATACAATTTGTAACAATTTCTCTATTTAATACACGAAATTTGTCGTATATGCCCTGTGGAATCTTCTTGTCCTCTTATCTTTTGATATTAGAATATTCAAATCTCAAACCATTACATGAACTATGGCAGGTGAAAATAAATGTGACTTGTCTTGAATTGAACTATTCCATACGATCAAAGCCCAAACAAAAGTGGGAAAACTCAAATGGTCTCATCACTGAGGAAATTCTCTAACAAAGGTAATATGAAAATTTCTTTCAAGAAGTCAGGCTCTCTTTTGGCCGAAAAACCAAGAGCTTTGTAAAAGCCCTCATTTTGGTTCCATCTCCAGTGACAGATGCGTGTTTGAATCCTCTCATGCCACTCTTTCTTGAAGGTGTGGAGACTATACTTCATTTGAATAATCATTCGAGACAATGATGGTCACATAAGGGACATCGAGCTCTGATGACATAATCCTACAAATGCCTTTAGCCATTGAAAAGTTAACGAAGTCACGAGATGATAAAGATGCACAAATTATTGCACTCATGCACATGTTAGAATTACAATATCTATTGGTGGAAGGCAATATAGAAAATGCAGGTTTTTCCAAAATTAAGGACTCGAATTTCCAAAAACACCAACAAAATTAAGATAAGCACTATCGAACGGTAAATACACGACTTAACTCTCTGTTGGCTCTTTATCCGTCCAACAACTCCAACATATAATTGCAGACAATATTTGTGCCCAGTATAGCTTATGCCAATCTCTATAGTCGTCAAATTGAAAAAATGACAATGCCGCTTACCTACCAATCTTCGAAGTTCCAGTTCTTTGATGGAAATGATAACCCAAAACAACATGTAGCTCATTTCATATAAATGTGTAACAATGCTTGTACTTACAATGATACCATGATAAAATAGTTTGTACGCACTTTTAAATTTGAATGGTATATAGACTTATTGATCGGATCAGTTGATAGTTGGGATCAACTAGAGCGAGAATTTTTAACAAGCTCCTATAGTACTAGACGGACAGTTAGCCTTCTGGAACTTGCCTGAACAAAGCAAAGCAAAGAAAAGTCAATCGTTGAGTATATAGAACGCTAGAGGAACCTTATGCGTAACTACAAAGAGCGCATTAGCGATGCATCTTCTATTGACATTTGTCTGCAAGGCATGCACTTGGATACTCTGTGATCTCCAAGCAAATATGTCCCACCCTTTTAAAGAGTTGACCACACGTCCTCATGATTTAGAGCTCCAAATTGCAAGGCATGGAAGCTACTAGTCAAGTGATCCACAAGACAAAAAATATCCGAAAAGGAAATAAAGAAGGATGTTCAAGACATGTAAGTCCAAATAAGCCATGACAATCTCAACTACCTCGTAAAGATAGCTTTCCAAAGGCCAAGTTCAAATCCGAAGCCAAAGACAAAGTTTGAACCTAACAAAGGACAAGTCCAAAGCCGAAGTTATCTGACTCTAAAAGAAATTAAAGAGAATGAATACTCAGATTGTGATGTTTTTGGAATCCTAGATCTTCGCATTGAGCAGAAGATAATTGAGCTTCCAGCACCCTAAAGATCGAAGGAAGCTGGTAAGATTGCTTATCCCAGATACTGTAAATTTCACTGAATTATTAGTCACCCAATGGAAAGATGTTTCATCATGAAAGATCTTATTGTTCGCTTCGACAAAGAAAATAAAATCAAACTTCAAATTGAAAAAAATTCGACAATTCCTTGCTTAATGGTTTCATTTGGATCATTTGATCCAATTTTCATTACAAATGAGGAGCAAACATTTCCTCTTACGTACAATACTAGTTACCTTGGCTGAGGTAGCTGAGTTTGGACCTAACTTTCGGAAGGAGCTATTTTGATAGAACTCGAGGTGGCCGAAGAAGTCACCATCACGTATATCTATCCGGGGAGGGTTAAACTATATGTCCCCAATCGTCTAGCCTTTTACAAAATTATGATAGGTGACTTGAATATTTTGGATTTTGATTTAGAGTCCAAAGATAAGGTTGGTGATAGCTAGTCTACTTTCATAAGCAAGAAGTAGAAACACCACATATCAAACAAAATACGTAAAATACCACCTTCTATGCATCTTGCAAGACCAACACTAGGAACATTGAGTATGGAAGTTCAACTAATTGAAGAAATAGCACCAAAAAAATCAAGGGCCATGAACTATTACGAAAAAGATGTCAAAGGAAAGCTCAACAATTTCCAAGGTCTAGCATGTGTGATAAAAAGTCGAGATTGGGAAGGAGGTCAAGTAATAACCAAAAGAGAATGTCTAAAGTGAAGTCAATGGCAGTTACTAAATTAATAAAAGTAGAAACTACTTCACGTGCTCTTTCTAGACTAGCAACCCCGGTAGATTATTTTCCTAAGGGTTTCTTTGTTTAGGAAGAAAATCATGATTCAGGAATTCGACCAGAGAGGTCAACGAGCTATTGGTATGATTGCCTGAAGCTATAAATAGGGGAGTTAATTTTCTTGGATCTCTTTTATGTTATTGATGCTAAAAAGTTCTATGAGCTATTTCTCGAATGTGTTTGGCTGCATGAAACTAGAGTTTTAACTTACAACTTGGCATCAATGTTTCGAATATAGCTAAGATGGAGAAGTCAAATGTGTGGTAGCCAAGCCTTACTGATGCTAAGTTTTATATGGAGGATGAAGAATGACGTTTTGTAGGATTGTCCATGACTGAATTTGAAATTAAAGGAGACGTAGATGATGATAACACATCTATTATTGCTCCACCTCTTCAATTTATTATAGGTAAATCAATTTTTTATGTATAAATAATTCTACGAAGGAAAACAACTTCAAATAAAACTAACAGATGTTAAGGTATTAAGAAAATAGTTAACTCTTCTAATACCCAATCTTCCAAAACTATTTTTGCCTCATCAACTCATGATAACCTATGGAGAATGTAAGTCTACCTTGAAAGCTTCGACATCTATTTCAGAGATATCAAAGCTCTCTATTTCTATCTTGCTCAAACAAGATATGATGGTAACTAAGGGATTGAAGAGTTGTTGAACCAAACCTTCAAAGGATGTTACAATTCTCAAATCTAAAAACTATTTAAGACTGTTGAAACAGGAAGTGAGAGCCTCAAAAAATGGGTGATGTTGTTCTTTTGGGTGGGCATATTCCTTCTGATTCTGATGGATTCCTTATGTCACGACCTAGGCATGGTTTGGGTTATAATCCAAATTTATCGAGAAAGATTAAAGTTAAGAAGGTTTCCTTAAATTCAATCATGATTCAAATATATGAAATTATTGTGGAGAAATTAGAAGAGTTGAGACCTTCAGTATTTGATTGAATTGAGAATGATAATGCTAGAGTTTCAATGTTTAAAAGATCCAGATGAGAATCTTCTGTAGTAGCTGACATAAAAGGCAAAATGTCTATCTTCGAAAGGTTAAGTAGAGATTCTTTCTTATCTACTCAAATTGATAATAATGCATGAAGTCCTCAAAAATCATTTCAATGACAATCTGCATTTTCTTGATTTGGAATCAAAACTTCTAATCCTAGTCTGAAGCATTAATAATCAAGAAGAAGACGAAGAAATTAGAGAGTTTACTCATCCCAAAAGAATGACGAGACAAAGAATAAGTCTCGATTAATCACATCACTTTTGAATAAGCTTCTAACTCAAAACCCGAGTCTGAAAACTCCATCACAACAGATGAACCTGAACTAGCTCTACCAAAATTCGAAAAAGAGGGACATGCTACTTTAGATGAATTGAAAAAATTGAACTTGGGGAATAAGCCCCAAGACCAGTGTTTTTAAATGCTCTCCTCTGTCAAAAGGAGGAATTTATATACATACACTTGCTTCGAAAATACAAAGACATATTTTCATGGTCTTATAAGGAAATTTTGAGTTAGATCCAAAGGATGCGCACAGTACCTTGTAGTAAGGCATTGAGTTTATCCGATCAAGCAACCTTAAAGAAGATTCCGACCAGAACATATTCCTCAAGTTGAAGTGGAAGTCAACAAACTTGTTAAAGTGGGATTTATATGTGAAGTCAAGTACCCAACTTTGATCGCGAACATTGTCTCCATTAGGAAAAATAATGGACAATTACGATTTTGTCTACTTCCAAGACTTGAACAAAACATGTCCAAGAGATAATATTCCACTACTAATAACAAAGTTGATGGTAAATGTAACTACTGACTATGAAATCTTATCTTTCATGGATGGGTTTTTCAGATATAACTAAATACAGAAAAATATAAAAGATAAGCAACGTTATTACGTACTTCTAAGGACATATATTTTTATAAAGTTATGCCTTTTATATTAAAAATGCAGGAACAACTTATCAGCGAATAATGCAAAAGATATTCGACGACATATTATACAAGAATGTAGAATGCAATGTGGATGATCTTGTTGTTAAAAAAAAAAGAAATATAACTATCATCTACAAGATTTGTGAGATGATTTCAAAAGACCCCAACAATACCAATTGAAGATGAATTTGCAAATGTATGCATTTGGTGTCACTTCTAGAAATTTTTTTTGGCTTCATTTAGACATTGGGACATTGAAATAGATCAATAAAAAATTGATACCATAAATAATATGCTATAGCCAAATAATGTGCATGATTTGAAGAGTCTTTAAAAGCTTGCATACATTCAAAGATTTATCTCCAACCTTCCATTTGTGTAAGGTTGTACTTGTCAAAATGATTTTCAAAGCATTAAACAATATTTGTCTCATCTATCAATACTCGCAGCTCAGACTCCAGGGAAACCATTGACTCTTTATGTTGCAGAACAATAACATTCTCTAGGTGCACTTCTTGTCAATGATGAAGAAATAGAGATTTTACTCTACTACTTGAGTAGGATATTGGTTGGTGCAGAAATGAAGTGTTCGCCTATTGAAAAAATGTCTTATACTGATTTACATGGCTAAAAAGTTGAGACATTATATTCTATCACATACAATCAATCTTGATTCAAAGATTGATCTATAAAGTACATAATGTCCAAGCTAATTCTTTCTGAAAGGATAGAAAATGGATGCTTCTATTATCCGAGTTCGATATCAAATTCGTTCCACATAAGACTATTAAGGATAAGCCCTAACATGTTTCCTTTCTGATCATCCAATTTCGATGTAATGAGATCTTCATGAAGACCTTCTACGTGAAGAAGTTCTGTTTACTGAAGTTACACCATCATTGAGGCTATTCTTTGATGGGACAGCTCGAAGTTATGGTGTCAGGACAGGGATAGTCTTTATTATTCTCATATTTGGTCAAGTCTTATTCATTTGCATTAACAAAGAAAAGCGAAATATAATCAACCAACTTTTAGTCGAGTACGAAGTCCATAATTTAGACTTGAAGCCATATCACGAATACACATCAATGCTAATGAAACGATTTGATTCAAAAAAAAAATCAAATTTGTACCTAGAAGTAAAACCAGAGAAGCTGATACCGTAGCTAATTTGGCTGTTGTTTTAGCTAGATCGGATGAATATTTTTCTCACCCCATATCAATTTTTCAAAGAAAGGTTAATCTGTTATTGTTACCCAATAGTTTGGAAGAAATTAATAATGTTGAAGTCATCGATGAGTAAAATGATGATTGAAGACAACTAATAAGCAATTTCCTTCAACATCAAAAGTTATCAGATAATCCACTATGAAAGACCGAAATCAGGAGGGTGCATCTCACTTTATCTTTTATAAGGGTACAATTTATCAAAGATCATTTGATAGAGTTTTCATTCGACGTAAAAGTAGTGATGAAGCAGAGCGTGACGTTGAAAAAGCCCACTCTAGAATCTGTGGTACTCATCAATCCAGATCTAAGCTCCATTTTTGGACAAAAAAGAATGGGCTATAACCGTTCAACTATAGTACAAGATTCTATGGATTATGCGAAGGAATGTGAAGCTTGTTAAGTTTATACAAATTTCATTCACCAGCCTTTGGAACAATTGCATTCGAAAGTAGCTTATTGGCTATTTGATACATGGAGTCTTGATGTAATTAGATATATAACTCCAAATTTTTCAGCTGGACATTCATACATCCTTGCTGAGACTGACTATTTCTCTAAGTAGGTTGAAGTTGTATCATTAAATGAAATAAAGAAAGAATATGATGTAGTTTCATTCGTATTTAGATCATTTACTAATATGAGATGATGCGATACATCATCACTGATAATGAAAAATCCTTATGTTATAGACACATATATAATTTATGAGCAAAATTTGGATTCAAGCAATATAACTCGTTCATGTTCAATGCAGCAGCTAACGAGTTAGCAAAGGTGTTCAATAAAACTCTGTAAAGTTTGCAAAAGAAAATTGTTAATGAAACTGCAAATCAAACCTATCAATTGAAAATTTATGAAACGTTTTTATGCTTAAAGTTCTTTATAATTTTTCATTCGTAACAAAAGATATATTACTTTTTGGTTTGCAAGAGGATAAACTATAAATGACTTTGTAAACAAATAAATGTGTCTTTGTAATGAACTACGTTCGATTTGATCCCTTTAGGGCCCATATGAAACTTGGATAAACTATAAATCCAACTTCAGTCAAAATCAATAAATTCATTTCATTTATTTATCTTTATCTGCAATAAAAAAAGAAGTATGTATACTAAAAGCATAAAGAAAAAAATTTCATTAAAAAATAAATGATGAAGGTGAATAAAAATTCACACAATATGGTCCTAAAAACAAAATGAGTAAGTCTTAACTTTATCAAAATCAATCGCTATTGATCTTTAAGAGTCTTGCTCTTGTAGTATGTGGATGCTATGCGGGTGATATCTCTAGTACGTGCTTCTTCCAATGTGACTTTTTCATTTCTAAATATACATCTCTAATCCTATGGATTTGAAGCTTATCATGGATTTTTTCTAGCTCACAAGTTAATTGACCGATTTTATCTTTAGACCTTGATTAGTCATCCACTCGTATACTAAATGAGATGATAAGGGAAATGGATTCCTACAAAAGTCCTTAACATCCATTTTTCCAAGAATAAGGTCTCAAAATCGATGACATTAATTCCCAAGATTGAAAAGCATTCAATGTTCCCACATATCTTTGGATAATAGGATGAGAATTACTCTTATCTACATGATTATAAATACCTCGGATAAAATAAGTTACAGCTTAAGCATCAAGGCAGTGTCTAGGAAATGAATGTAAAATCGAGCCAAGGTCCATTCCTGGTAAGCAGTTCGACATTCGTGTGAGTCCCCTATAAATGCTTGCTAATATGGGAGGAACTAGGTTGTAAGTGGATCCGACAAACATCTTAGAAGACAGTTTAAATATCCTAACTCTCATACATTAATCTCTAGATGGAAGAACAAAATGACAAAGACATTGAAAAAGGTACGTTGTTATTTCTAAATCTTCTTCTTCTTCCATATATAAAAATATTGACAAATCGCTCCATTGACTTAGGTCTCTACAATAAACATCTTTTGGCTTGTCTATAACCACGGGTATAAGTATTTTTCTTGATGCCCTTCGATAAAACCTTTTGAATGGATTTAAATTCATACCATAAGTTTTATTTTGTCAAGGATTTCAAGCACAACCATTTTCTTGAAACCAAAATTTAATCCAATCATCACAACTAATGCAGTCAGATCCATTCACATTAGCAATTGATGAGTAAACAAAAAAATACAAACAAAACTCGGGAAGATGATTTATCAATTCTGAAAGGTTTGTGACTACTTCTTCATAATAATAACCCATGATTGAAAGTCCACTAAACTCATGGATATCCTAAAAAGAAATGCCTATTTAACCACCTGCGATCATAAAGTTTTGGTCTCTGGACACCAAACCTCACAAAAAGCTCAATAGATAAAGTTTAGATGATGGTAATCTATTGTTAAAGGTCATTGTAAAAGCTTACTCACGAAGATTTCTCTTGAGAATGAGTTTTTAGATCCAAGTAGACCACACCTAAGACTTTAAAAGATACGAAATCTCTAAACGGCTGACAAGTTCACTTCTCCAACATATTTCGTTGTTGTCAATCCTCTCAAAAATTATTGTCCTCGGGATGAAATGCCGATAAATAGAATAAGTAGACTTGGCAACGTCCAAATTCTCATGGCATTCACTAAGGATAGGCGTATGCAATTCCAATAAATACACCAAGATGTCAGGATAAGGATGTGTCACTGCCTTATGGATGCTAAGTTTAAGTTCACCCCATATATTAGATTGGGCATTGTATCTCACATTAGTATCTTTAAAATAAAGGTAACATTTGCTTTGCTTTTTAAGCTCAATGATTTCGTGTATATTTAGATACACTATATTATTAGAGCTTGTCCTAGTTATTATTGGAAAATAAATAAAAAAGAAAGAGAAACTTAGTAAACAAGATATAAATGATAATAATAAAAAATTCTTATTTAAATCCACATTAAATATTTAGAATTGTTTTTTAGATTTATTGTCTGAAATCACGAGTCTATCAAATATATAAATGCCTTGCAACTTTGGTCCTCAACATAAATGCTTGGGAATGTGAAAGGTGTTGGTCTTGATAAGTGTATTTTACATAGTTATTTATACCGTTAAATTGGAGTAATTATTGTTATTTTAATTGAATTGAGGTTTAATTTTGTGTATATTGTGTTTGATAGGTGCATCTCGATGAAAAAAGATAGAATTGAAGAAAATGAATAGAGAATTGGCTAAAGNTAATTTTGTGTATATTTTGTTTGTTAGGTGCATCTCGATGAAAAACGATAGAATTGAAGAAAATGAATAGAAAATTGGCTAAAGTGGACATAATCCAAAGTTTGCGGACTAAATCGTAAAATGCTAATAGATGATTCAGACATAGTATCGATGATTGGATAGATATTGGAGCAAATTAGATGGAGTTGGAAGATGAGGTTCAAGAAAATATGAGGAAAGAACAAAAATAACCAATGAATGAAATTCGGGAATCAAAGTGCAACAAATGGAAAATTTTATAACGTCGTGCGCGCACGAGTAAATTCTCTCGCGCGAGCATGGGCATGTAGTCTATTTACCGAGAACAAAATCATTAAACGGCATGCACGCAATGGAAAACACGTCGCGCACGCACATGCCATTTTTGGGCCTGAACGGCCTAGTTTCCTTGTTTTATTCCAAATTCTTATAAAAACCAAATTTAACCTATTTTCTAGGAAGGAGGGCAGCGTGAACAACTAAGAGCATATCAAAATCATATTTTCCACCACAAGAAGGAGGCTAGCACAAGATTCAAAGGCAATTCACACAAGAGATTGAAAATTCAAAGTCCGGGTTGAAGATTACGAACAAGAAATTGTTTTTTTCACTTTCAATTCATTGTTTTTCATTCCAGGTGATGTTTTTCCAAATCTTATTGTTTAATTTACATAAAAATCTAGTCTAATTATTTTCATGTATTGGATGAAGATGAAATCTGTTATTATTTATTTTT
>CAIGRP010021311.1:0-16656 GCA_903798385.1 Fraxinus cuspidata | reverse complement strand
TTTTTTTTTTTTTTTTTATGATTGTTAAATAGAGGCTATATTTCAAACTAAAAAAAGGAAAGATATGCTTTGTTCTAACTAATAAAAAGCAACCATACTTTTAAAATGAAGAGTGAAGCTAAATGTATAGCATTGTATGAATTTGTTAATTTTGAATTTATGTTAGGTATGACTTTTTATATGAGTGCGATATTTGATATTGTATTTAGCAAGACATTTACATTTTTTTTGTATATGAATATCTATTATATTTTTCTTAGTTGTATAAAAATATACATCATTCTTGAAAAAAAAAATCAAAAAACTTTTCGTCTAAGGCCTCCAAGTTACAAAATTTGTCATGAGTAAAAAGCAAAATCTAAATAATAAAAGTGACAAAACAATGGAACACACAACTCTACATGAATTAGGAGATAAGCAAATGTTAAAGAAATTAGGTGCTTATTTGAAAAAGTTTAAAAAGTTGATATTAAAGTCAACAATCAAATTTAATAGCAGTAACTTATGAACCACAATTAATACAATTTTTCTATAGCTCATTTTTAACAAAATCTGCTTTTTAACTCTCCCAAATAAGCACTATAATCAAACTCATATGAGAGAGAGAGAGAGAGAGAGAGAGAGAGAGAGAGAGATGCTTTGTTAGAACCAATAAAAAGCAATGATAATTTTAAAATAAAGAGTGAAGCTAAATGTATAGCAATATATGAATTAGACAATTTTGAAATTTTCGTAAGTTACGACTCTTGGGTATGAGTAAGATATTGAATATTGTATTTTAGTAAGACATTTACATTCATTTTTATATTAAAATATATTACATTTTTCATTTTTCTTAATGAAACGATAAATATACTGCACAAAAAGTATTATTTATTTTTGTGTGTGTATATATATATATATATATATATATTAAAAATCATTCTATAAAAAAAAGATCAAAATTTTTTCGTCTAAAGCATTCAAGTCGCTTGAGATACTTATGATTGTCAAGAATAAAACAATAAGAGCCACAATGGAGAATATCAAGTAAAGATATAATATTAGACAAAATCACTCACATTAGTTATCCAATGACAATCGAAACAATCACATTTTCTTGTTACTTGTCAAAAAAAAAAAAAAAACCATGCATCTAAATTTATATATGTTGGAATAGAGTATAATTGTATTATTTTCAATTTAGAGATGCCTTAGCAATAATAACTGGAAGTGCAGGGGTATAATCATAATTATCTTTGAGCCAAAAAAAGAGAAAAATGACGCACGATTAGGGCTATGTTTTGGCCGTTCGTACCTCCCTATTCCCTCTGATACCTCCAACAGCAAAAGCGAATAAACAAAACGCGTAGAAAAATGGGGAAGAAAGCGAAGAGCTCTAGGAAGGGAAAGAAAGCGTGGAGGGCAAACATAAGCACAGAAGACATCGAGGAATACTTTGAGAATAACACAAAAGACGCACTCTCCGGTGGTTCTTTGTCTAATGCTCCCAGTGAATCCCTTTTCTACGTTGATAAGTCCAGAGGTAAAACAAGAAATAAAATTAATGAATGTGAAATTTTAATTTCTGGGCTCTAATTTACTGATGGAAAATGGTTGCTAGGTAGATTTTGAGATGTGGTCGTTTATGAATAAGTGGCTAGAACTTACTTCAGATATTGGTTTTGGATTATTTAGCTAAATTTAGTCGGAGAATTGGTTTAATGTGATCTTGAATTTTATGGAAACAGTCTATGCGTTTATTGTTTTTTCGCTTGGTTTTTGAATCACATAATTGATATCAAAATACTTAATTTATTTATGTTCTTACGTGGAAAAGTCCAGAGGTAATATGCAAGAAAAAAAACGTGAATGTGAAGTTTTATTTTCTGGGCAATAATCTAGTTAAGAAATTGGGGTGCTAGGTCAGTTTAGCTACGCATCTTTATTATTGAGTGACTAGAAGTTGTTACCTCTTCTGGGTTGGATTATTTTAAATAATTTAGTTGAAACATTGGTTTAATGGACTTTATGGAAGCAGTCAATGGACGCAACGAATTTGGCTTAGTTTGTGATCCCCAATTTGATTTCATACTTACTCTTTAAGTTTTTTGTGTTTATGCATTTTCATAATAATTTTAGGAGAATGTAAACCAAAGAGAGGTTTATCTTGTTTTTAACATATTGGCAGACATTTCCGTGAAGCGAAAGATTGAGAAAAGCAGAGAAAAAGTACTGCGTTGTGACAGTCTATTGCAAAGGAACCCTTTTGTTCAACCAATTCCGTCCTCTATACAAAAGAAGAAGAAAGCCAAGAAAAATGTAAAAGCTGTTCAAACTACTAATGATAAAAATGATGACGGCCAGAAGGTTAGCGATTGTGTTAAAAATATTTCAGAGTACTTATAGAAATGTGTATTTTGTGATTTTTATTTGATGTATCCCGAATCAATCTTCAGGATGCAAATGTACCAGGTTCCAGCAGTGTTTGTTTATGGGATGGTAAGGTCTCCTCTTTGTTATGTATTTACAAATTGTAAAATTCCTAAAGATTTTGAGTACGAGATGTCATTTCTGAAAAAAGGTTGTCAATTTACTCCAGCAGGTGAAGATGCAGTCAAAATTAAAAAGGTAAAATCCTACCCACTTTTCGCCTTTTGCATATCTTGTAGATTATATAAGGCTGATATTTATGCTTCACTATAATCCTAGGCAAACCACCACAGGAAAAAAATTAATTATATTTTACACGTTCAGAAGTCTTGGTTGATTGTCAGGTTGGTTGTATGAGTAGAGAGAATTACAGAGGCATATTCCTTTGCTGGTTACCTTTGAAATTCAAGAAGTTTAATGTTGAAACTTATCAACTTCATTAGTACTCACAGTCTCCGGTTGCTTGTGGATTAATTGTTGATAATTGAGGACAGAAAATCAAAACTTCTGTTATACCCGCTGTCGAAGTTGAACCTCCTGGATGCTCATTCAATCCCGCACATGAAAGCCATCAGGTTACTTTTTATATTTGATTTTTCAATGACATTTTGATATTTAATTATCATATTGTTCCTTTTGGTTTTTCTGATTGAATATTGATTGCACCTTACGATCTCTGCTGTTCTTCCAGGATGCATTGGCTATTGCAGTTGCAGATGAAATGCAGAAAATTTATCGAGATGAATTGGGGCCTGAGCCTGTTCCTTTAACTGTTCCTGGAGAAGTTATTGATGAGGAAGAGGTCAGTATCTTTTATCTTGCCATTGCCCTAATCACCTTGTGTTTCACTACGTTGCTTATGAAATGTATCTATTTAGCATCATTTTGCACTGAATTGCCACTTCATCAGAAATATTTCCTTGATGCCGATGGCGAAGATGATGATGATCAAAATGAAAATCTAATTGGCAATGGAGATGCAGATGTGGAGAAGAGGTCTGGTTCATTTATTTGCTTATTTTTCGTAATCCTATCTGATTCCTTTTTATTTATTTCTTTAGGAAGAAAACTTTACACGTTGAGCACTACTGTTTACTTTATGGAATTTGAGAATTCATTAATTAAATTGAGCATTTGCAACTGCACTCTGCTGATTCGCTTTTTTGTTTTTCTATGTTCTTAGTTTATGTTCCTAGTAACCTTTTCCCTTAAGATCTGGATTTGCTGAATTTTTGTGCTTATTTTATGTACGCGAGCAATACTGCATGACCAGGTTTTCTTCCCTTAGTCTGGCTTTTGCCGAATAAGTCATCACGAACAAAAGGGGCTTAAAGTTTTGGTAATTACGTTAACTGTCACCATGGCATAGTCATATAGGTCGGCCAAAGATGATAAAATTTTGTGAGAAGGAGACTGAAACTTTGATTCGTGATTTTGGTTTTGTGGCTCTATTACCAAATCGTAAGCCCGGCTTAGGCAGGAATCTCGATAGAATGCTTGGTTAAATACATGTACTGTAAGTATTGCTCTGCAGCATATGAATCATATGCTAACTAACAAAAATGTGTTATTTTGAATTTGAGACGTGGTGACTTTTAAGTCACTGGAGCAATAATCTAAGTCTATGAACTTAAAATGTTATCTTTGTCTCTTTAATAAACTACTCACACCTAATGTTTAATTTGTTATTTTATGTGTTTCCTGGTCATTTACATTTGCTGTTTACATCACATAACTTCCGTAAACCTTGGTCGAAATGATATTTACTTCACATCATCTTATTGGTTCTGAACTGGGTGTTAGAGGAAATCAGTTAATATGCTTGATCAAAAGAATACCTGTTAGGTTAATTTTTTGAATACACTAGTAATGTGAGATACACAATGTATGGTACTACTTTTGATTCCTTTTTCTTCTTTCAATTTTGTAGGCCTCATAAACCGAAAATGGTAACACGAGTTGAAATGAATCGGAGAATTAGACGCAAGGAGCAATTGAGAGCAGAAGCAGAAGCCAAAAAGGTGGAGGAACTCTCAAAAGAGATTGACAGGTACTCTTGATGTTTTGCAAATAATCTGTAAGTCCCATGGTATTTTCCCACACTTTTTTTTCTGTTACATTTTCTTGATGGCTTGTAATGAAACACAGCTTACCGGATATACTTCAAGAAATAACCAGAGAGGATGAAGAAAAAAACAAAAGACATCTCCGTCGCATTGTTGCTAAAAAGGAACGATTGAAAGCTTGTCCACCTCGTCTGGGAAAGCACAAGTACGGCCTTTCTTATGAGATATGTTTAAATGTTTTAAGACTTGGGGTATCCTTAATGTTTATTTCTACTTGGCAGTTGTAATTATTTTGTGAAGGAACTTAATTAAATTGTTAAAACTTATCTGAACGTCTGGATGCATGGATATTCATCTCTAAATTGATTTACAAATATTATTATGTCTTAGTTAGGTCCTTTTGCAAATATGCAAGGTATAAACTTGCCCATGTACTTTTCTTGAATTTGCGACATAAGTAGACTTGCGTCCTTTGTTTCAGATTTGTGCCTGCTCCTCTCCAAGTCCTATTATCTGAAGAAAAAACTGGTTCCCTTCGACAGCTGAAGGTTTGGATTTTTGGCATTTATTTGTTTTCTCGTTTCTGTATCGAACTTCATTATCAATGAACGTTCAAAGGCTTATGATCGTGCTCATGGAATATAACATATTTATTGTTTTGAAAATAGGGCTGTTGCACCCTTGTAAAAGATCGGTTTAAGAGCTTAGAGAAAAGAGGATTAGTTGTTCCATCAAAGAAAAGTTCCGGGTCAGTTGACTTCTCTTTTTTTCAAATTTCAGTATCATGTACGCTTGAAATCTCCTCCTCCTGCTGCGATTAATTGTTTTATTAAAGTTTGAAACATTTCTGCTCTTTCCTACTGCATGATTTGAGTTCTACACTAATCTTCCTTTTGCATCTCTTAAATAATCATACCATCAATTGATCTATTGGCTTGCCATTTTAAAGTCCCCCCCCCCAACCAACCACATTTAAATACTTTTTAGTCTTTCATTAGTCATTTTGGACTTTGGGACCAGTATAAGTTATCTTATATTAACATTTTCATGAATCTGATTACATTGAGTTAATAATAACTATATCTTATTAACAATACATTTTGAAATCTCAGTCAACTAATTTCTTATTTCAGAATTTAGTAAGGTAGGTTGACAACTTATATGAAAGTTTTTATAAATGAAGATTTAAGTAAATAAATATTGTGAAATTTTTTTATCTATTAGAAATTCTGTTTTGTTTCAGAATTTGGATTGTCTCAAATTATTGTTATCAAGAAAATTGCATCATATTTGAAAATTTTGCAGAAGTTCTATTCCTTCATAAAATATATTTCAAAATTTAGTTAAAATTATTTCATCAAGTTTGAAAGGTTTTGAACTCTAAGGTTTTGTAGTCTAATTTAATTTCATCAACTACATGTAAGAAAATGCTTAGTAAATGCAAGGGAGAAAATCATGAAATTGAACTAAGTCGATAAGGGGCAATTTAGGCACTTCACAATTTTTTAATGAAAAATGCCTTGAAATGATGTATGGTAATCTGTTGCCCAAAACATACTTCAGGGAGTCTCGTGTGTAGTTTTTAAAACTAGATGTGTCTTTGTATTTGTGAGATATTTCAAGAGAGATCTTTGGTATGTGTAATTTGTTGGGTTAAATATTTCAATTCCCACTGAACTTCTCCATTTGATTTCCAATTGCCAATGAACTCAAAAATCTCTTGGAGTTGCCACTGAACTTTCCCAAATGTCAGTTGTGGGTCGACCCTGTGATGCATGTCTTGATTCAAGACCAAATGTGGCGGATGTGTGACGTTTGGAGTTGTTGTTCGTGCACCAGTCTCCAATGGAAGAATGAGTGAGTGATATTTTCCTAGTTGACCACACCATGACCATGGGTTGGCCCATACACCCACTGCACGAGTAAGCACAAAAGAGACTTATTCCTATAGACAATGGTGGGAGAATCTGGCAAGGCCAAAAAGACCAGTGCTTCTCTAACTCCCACTCCGAAAGAATGGCTAACCCCAAGCCGATTGCTTTTCAAGAAGCACCTAGAGTTGCCATTGAACTTTTTAAAAGTTATTTGAGTTTCCATTGAACTTATCAAAATGTTATTCCATCAGCAACTCCATTGCTTGTCTTTTAAAAAGTTAACGGGCTAGATCACATGGTAGATAGAATTGCGGATGATAAATTTTTTTTGGTAAATTTATCAAGTCTGTTAATTTTTTGAAATGATGACTGATTGATGTTATAACATTTTAGCAAGTTAGAAGCAACTTGGAGAACTTTTAAAGTTCAATGGCAACTGGGAAACATTTGGAGAAGTTCTATGGCAACTTGGAGAAATTTTAATGTTCAATGGCAATTGAGAAACATTTGGGAAAGTTCAGCGGCAATTGAGATATTTAACCCTAATTTGTTCAGAAAGATAAACTAAGTTACCATGTAGCAAAATTGCTGGTATCATTGATAGCGCAACAAATATTCTGGAGGAGAAACTTCTTCATCATTTTTGCTTATCTTCCACAATGTCTAGTTTCTAATTGGTTCGGATATGGATGTGACTACTGCAGGAAGTAGGATTTTCCGTCATTGATCTGGACTGGCTTGGTTTGCTTTCCCTTGTTACCTCAAGTTAGTGCTATGCAGAATGGCTGCTCATTGCAGGAGTTCTCACAAATCTTTTCCTGCTTGTTACTATTTATATTTCTCGTTTTCATTTTGAAACTCTGTAATTTAGCCTAGTATTTGGTAGGGGGATTTTGTTAGCCAAGTTTACATCAAATAAAAACCAAGAATATGCATTTCATTTTATTTGCTTTTGATGTTGTGTAATTTCTTTTCCTCTTGATGATGATCTAAAGAGTATACCTAGACTTGAACATTTTGTTCTGGTTGCTGACCAAAAGTTAAGCATGTCGCACTGTGAATTGGTCCTTGAGCAACGCATTGATAAAAGCCTGAGCTTGGTAATCGGCAAAGCCATAGCTCTGGCCAAAAGCTGAGAAAAAGAAATTGGTATTTGCTCGGAGAAGAAGCTAGGAACCACCTGCAACACCGTCGGCACATCTAGGGATATAAATCTAGCATAAATTATAGCTTAGGTCTCTACCTCCTCCCCAAATCCGCCTCCATCTCTTCCACCCGTTGCAGACTCTAGGCTACACCCTAAAATGACACTTTAGTTTCCCTAATCAATTACCCATTAACAGACTCAGGATCAGACCCAGCAACTTTATCACAATAAGCAATTTCAGATTGAGTTACAGTTAACTTACTGGCACCAAATTCATCTACTGTGGCAGAATGTGGAAGCCAAATAAACTGCAATATACCAGAAGAGCACCCAATGCCCAGTGCTTCTTTTCTGCTCAATTCATTTAACAAATTTAGGGTGAGATTTCTATCGTGAGTTAGGGATTTTGATAGAAAATTATTCAACTGTGTGCAAGTTTAGAGTGTGTGTTCCGTTGATGGATGGTTTTTGGGACGTGGGTGGAAGGAGCAATGATGCCGGTGTGGGGTGGATGGCGGGGGCGTCGGCCGCTGCCACTGGTAGTTTTCGGGTAAGGGGGTTGGGGAAGAAGGGGAAGGTGGCGGGTAGTGGATTTTGTGTTTGATTTTTGGCTTTTTTATTTAATTATTAATATATTATAATTGTGATTTTTATTGAAAAACGTCAAAGTTACCATTTTATCCTTTTAAAATTAGTCAAATTATGGTTAATTTTTTGGTTAACTAACAGTTAAACTAACACTTTTCTTCCATTTAGAGTTCAGCTACGACATTTTGTAATGTTTGATACCGTAAATAGCGCAAATGAAAGATTTGGACAAAGTCTATTACCAAATGAAAGATTTAGTATTATGGCTGCAATTTCCCCTTTATTATATTAGCATTATCCCGATGTGAAGTTTATTTGATAACCACAAAACCAAATTAAATCTTAATTTCGATAATCTTATCTTCATCATTTCTTTTAATTCTGGAGAGTGAAAACAATTTTTGGTCAAACATGCATAGATGAGTTTGTTGGTCAGTATTGCTAACTTCAACAACATATTAGACAGCCAATTCAAGCAAGAATCATAGAAGCTAGAAGTCAAGGCGAGAACATGCAACCATACCTATTACATCTATTTGGGATTACTTAGTAAATTATTGAAATCATTTACAGAAGATAGAAGCTGTTAATAGATATTCAATCGTCCCTACCAAACATGCTATTAAAATATTCCAAATGTACTCTGTCTACTTAAACTACCCCATACTGTCTGTGTTGGCTTAAATTCATTCGAACAGAATCATGTCGCATATATATAGATATGGATAATAGAATGCAAATATATGTAGAAATTAACAATACATCATCATAAAATCAGTGGCTTAACAGTCTTTGACGAAACATCTAATAGCAAAAGAAAAACTTCAAAGTTGCACAAAGAAAACAAAATGAGTGCTCAAATTGTATGAACTTTTGGCAAAAGAAGCAGATGATTGAATTACTACCTGATAAATAATCTGCAGATTTTTTTTTTTCTGTAATGTTAATTTTCCTTTTAGGGTTTTGATATGATCTATTTTTAAAAATTCTTACAATATTAATAGAGAATCAAATGAAATCCAGTCAACTGAGGCAAACCATAAGGCCTTCCTGCAGTTTCAATTTTAATAACTAGAAGGTAATTTGCTTTTCTTGACTTGAGTAGAGCTATTCAAATATTCTGTCCATTGTCATCTAATATCCGGCCAATTCTGTCGTTTAATGTACCATAATAGATACCCGTTTCAAACCATTTATCGTCCACTACAAATTTGATATGCATCATTGAATAGGTTAATAAACAAGATTATATGATCGTCCCCACAAACCTCGTTACAACTGTGAATATTGTACTCATAGATATATCGAATTGTCTAAATGAACATAAAAAATAGTTAAACGTGCTTCAAACGTATGTGTTAAAAAGAGGCGTATAACTCATCTTTTCTTTAAATTATTTAAATTATTTCATTAATGTTTATTACCTTCACGCGGCAAATTTCTTAATATAATTTACATCATTTTATTAGGAAATTTTACGTGGGGTTTGATGTAGAAAAAAGAAATTCTGATGTAAAATGACGTCATTTAAAAAGTAAAATTTTAAAAATTTATTAGGAAATTTATTAGATTATTTAATTTTTTTTTTGTTTAAAATGATCGCGAGGAAAAATTAATATTAATGTAAAAAAAAATTCCTAAAATGATTGAGAAAAGTTTTAAAGGAAACTTAAGAAAATTTTTCGGATGTAAAAATAATCGAGAGGTAAAAGTTTTATAACAATTCATACCCCATATAAAGTAATAAGAATTTTATTAGGAATTTTTTCATCCGAATTTTTTTTTTTTTTACGTCGTACCCCGTGTAAATTTCCTAATAAAATGATATAAATTATATTGAGAAATTTTTTGTGAAAAAATAATAAATATTAATGAAATGATTGAAAAATTATGAATGAAAGATGAGTTACACGCCTTTGTTTAACATACACGTTTGATGCACTTTTAATTACTTTCGATGCTTATTTAGACCAAACCATTTGATATAGTTCTTGAAACGAGTTTCGAGTTGACATAGACAATTTATGGGTTCAACTAGTGTACGTCAAAGAATTTTTAAAGTTATACATGTTATAAATACTAGTTTGGTTTTGGCGTGTTGTAATATTTGTTACGATCGATCGTTTCGCGCACCATTAATAACTTAAAAAACTAGGCAGTGAGCACTTCGAAAAGTATTAAGAATGCAATATTTTGACTTCGCTGGCATTCCATAATAATCCCGAAAATTGAGACAAAAACATAAGAAATTTAACGAGTTTATTAACATTTTACCTCCTTTTCATTCCCACCCCTTTTTTTAGATAACTGCCACAACTTGTACAGTCCAAGTTGAGATTTGTTATCCAAAATTGGCGTCCAACTTGCTATTCACCAATGATCATTGACAATTCATTTTACACCTATTTTTAAGCACAAGTGACAGCGAGAGAAAAGTTTGATATGTTAATTTAAAGTGATGTGTTAATTAATCATTGAGTAGACTACAATTGGACAGTCAATTTTGGACAATAGATCTCAACTCATATAGGCATATAAAGCCAACCCTGAACGTGTTGCGCAATTTTATGGAAAATTAGAGAGATGAAAATAGAGACGGGTTGGGTTTTGTGTTGGGGCTAGAGTAGAAACTTTTTAGGAAAAGGTTTTCATAATATTTCAATTCGGTCTCCAAGGTATCAATGATTTGTGATTTGGTCCCTACTTTAATTTGTTTGTACAGTTTGATCCTTTTCGCTCCAAAGTCCAAATTTTCAGTATTGATTCCAAAACTCCCAAAGACTTTCACGTTGGTCCCCAAATCTCCATAGTCATCCAAAATTAGTCATCTTCAAGTTTTGGAAGTGTTAAAATCAATCTCCAAACTTTTCATAAATTACATTTCCATCCCAAAACTTTTAGCTTTAAAGAATGACTCTCTCAATAAAATAGTAATAGTATAAAAACAAATTCATGTTGAAATTTACAATTGCATGTTTATATTTATTAATTAGTTTCAAATATTTATTTATGAAAAATATTAAAATAGACTTGTGGTTGAAGTTGTACATGATAAAGAGTAATCCACGATGAAAGTGTTACAATTTTTTCAACATCAGTAAAAGCTAGAGAAATGACAAATATAGGTCGCAAATTTTTTTCCATTATCTCTAGAACTTTAGCAAAGTTTTTTGTCACAAAAAAAATACTCTGTTGCAAGAAATAAAAGTTTGTCGTCATTAGTTTTTCATCGAAAAGATTTTTGGCGCCATGCTTCCATCATGTTTTGGAGAAAATCTTTATTATTCGTCGTGTATTTTGACATATTACGACAACGTTTGATGTCGCATCATATATTTTTTGGTACTTATTTTTTCTACCACAATATTCTTTGCGACAAACTTTAATAATGTTTTGGGTAAAATACTTATTGCGACAACTTTGTCTGTGAACAGGCCCAGAGGGGACAAATATTATATTTAGTTCAACAATTATATTAAGGGAGAATTGGACAAATTATTACCATTGAAAAAAAAAATTGTTGTGAGATAAAAGTAGAATGAAATTGGCGGAGGGGCTAATTATGCCATGCGATCACATGGCTGCATTTTGGAAAAGCAGATTGGTTTTGATTTGTACCAAGTGATCGCACAACTTATAACCATGCGATCGCTTAGTTATTGACAAATATATTTTATACACTTATTTGGAGTCTAAAATAACAATATTTGATAGTTTTTTTTAGCCAAATATGATTTCTAGGAGACAATTGGATGGAATTAGAATTCAAAAAGGAATGGAATATGATCAAAATCAATATACGATCGCATAAATTATATTCCAGATTTTTAGCCGAATATTGAGATCCATTTTTGGCAGAGTAAACGTCAGAATTGAAAATTTATATTTCAAGAAAAGTTGTAGCCCTTTGGGTTATCTTTCCAACGCAATTTGAATCGCCTCAATCGGATATTAGAAGAAAACGTTATAATCAAAATACAGACTTCTGTGCAGAGACAAAATTTGAGCGCGAATTGAACTTTCCTTATTCGATTAGAACTTTTTTGGAAGTCAATTTGGACGTGATTTTCAACCATTTTTTGACTCCTACAAATACATAATAGTAGAATACATATTGGGAAACTCTCATAAACATATTATACTTCAATATTCAAAAATTATTATTATCAAATGAGGAGAATTCATAGTTTTTGTGAAATGACTGAAAGAATTCAATCAAGTGAATATTCAAATCTGATTTTTGGGTAAAGAAGAGAAGGAGCAAGTTGAGATTCATCAAGAAACCATTGAAGAGATTCAAGATTCATCTTCATCTTCTCAATTTATTAAAAATTCGGGTAATGTCTTTTCATTTAAATATGATTTCTTGTAATTTTAATATGTTAGGCTAATTTTATACATTATTAGGATGAGATGAACCTTTTTTATGATATTTTTAGTTTTTAATTAATTAGTTTAACTTTAATTCGATTTGATTTGTGGATGTTTATTATTGTTTTATTATTCTTTTCAATTGTTTGATCAGCAATTGAATTGTTAGTGAATTTTATTGTTATCAAGAGACACAATAGGGTTTAAGCACAATATAATAAACATTGTGAGGTTCGATAGAGGATAGAGATATATTTCTATGCTTTTATGCTTTCAATAGGTGTTCTAGTACTTGTTAATGCATTTATCGTATTTGCATATTTCATCAAGAGATAAAAATGTCACATGAGGGGAATATATTTGATCACTATCGAGAGAGGCTTTCAATTAAATCAGGAACATTGACCAACACGAATAATTTCAATATGCCACTTTAATTGTTACACTAAAAACGGAATAATAAGGGGGATTCGACATTTTGGCAATGTATCTCACATATTTGAAAAACACATTTACATATTTTGATTAGTTTAATTGATAATTTAGGGATTATCATAAAAAAATCATAAAATTTGTTTGCTATTCGATTAAAGTTGAATTTAACTCGGTCAAACACATAGTTCTCGTGTGTTCGACACTTTATTTATCATTATATTACTTGTTCACGATCCCGTACACTTGCGGATTTTCAAATGACCAAGTTTTGCGCCAAAAACTTGATCGTTTGATTTCCCGCAAGTGAACGAGATCGTGAACAAGTAATATAGTAGTGTGTAGATGTTCGAACCCACGAGAACTAAGTATTCAATCGAGTTCAAATTAATAGTAACCTTAATCGAATAGCAAATAGATTTTGAGATTTTTTTTTCTATTCTAATACCTAATTTATCAACTAAACTAATGAAAGTAAGTAAATATATTTTTCAAATATGTGAGAAGCATTGTTAAGATGTCGAATCCCCCTTATTATTCCATTTTTAGTGTAACAATTAAGGTGACAATTTGAAATTATTCATATTGGTCAATGTTCCTAATTTAATTGAAAGTCTCACTCGATAGCGATCAAATCTATTCCACTCATGTGACCATTCTATCTCTCGATGAAAGATGCAAACACGATAAGTGCATTAACAAGTACTAGAACATTTATTAAAACCATATAAAGTATGAAGGTATATCTCTATCTTCTATCGAACCTTACAATGTTTATTATATTGTTCTTAAACCTCATTATCTCTCTCAATAATAATAAAATTCACTAACAATTCAATTGGTGATCAAGCAATTGAAAAGAACGATAAAACGATAATAAATATCCACAAATCAAATTAAAGTCAAAATAATTAATTAAAAACTAAAAATATCATAATAAGGATTCATCTCATCCTAATAATGTATAAAATTAGCCTAAACATATTGAAATTACAATAAATCATATTTAAGTGAAAAGATATAATCTGGATTTTTGATAAATTGAGAAGATGAAGACGATTCTTGAAATCTTGAATCTCTTCAATGGTTTCTTGATGAATCTCCACTTGCGCCTTCTCTTCTTTGTCCAAAAATCAAGTTAGAATTTTTGCTTGATTGAATTCTTGCAAATCCCCTTTAATTCTCTCACAAAAACTATGAATTCTCCTCATTTGATGATAATAATTGATGAATATTGGATTATGAGATGTATATGAGAGTTCCCCAATATGTATTCTGCTGTTATATATTTGTAGGATTCGAAATTTGGTTGAAAATCATGTCCAAATTGACTTCCAAAAGAGTTCTAATCGAATAAGGAAAGTTTCATTCGTGCGTGGATTTTGTCTTTTTACAGCAGTCTGTATTTTGATCAAACTTTTGCTTGCGATATCTGATTGAGGCGATTCAAATTGCATTGGAAAGATAATATTTCCAATAATGACATTTACTCTGCAAAAAAATGGGTCTCAATATTTGATTAAAAATATGGAATATAATTTGTACGATTGGATATTGATTTTGATCATATTCCATTCATTTTTGAGTTCTAATTCTATCCAATTGTCTCATAGTAATTTTCAAAGTATCTTCTTGCGTCCGAATCAACTATTGAATAATTACAATTTGGTCCTCAAATTTTGAATTTTGCCATTTTCATCAATTTTCGCTTCTTTCTTTCAATTTTTCGTTTAACCATTGAGTTTTACCTATATGACATAAAATAAAATTATTTAGGATATATTTTGTCAAAATAACTATCAAATAGTGATATTTTAGGCTCCAAATAAGTGTATAAAATACACTTATCAGTTTTCAGAGCTAGCCGTTAGGCCATTTTTCAATGTTGATATTTTGGTGATTTTACAATAAAAATCAAAACTTTTCACGAAAGGTTGGCACTAATTCGTGGATTATGAATGGAAAAATATAAAAATGTAATAGTTTATAATTATTGAAGTATGAAATCAACAATAAAAATCACATTTGAGTACCATTATTCTAAATTCTCATACATATTCAAATATATATTGTGTTCATCAAGTTCTTGCAAGAAATTAGAAGTACATAAGTATTTTCTTCTTAAAGTCTTGTCAATCCTACAAAACATTTATAGGTATCATCCCTTTAAGCACTAAAAAAATCCTAGAAGGGACTAATATCATTTGAGGCAACGATCAAGTGTTTAAGCATGTTATTTTTACAATTATATGTGTTCTCTCCTTCTCCTATTTCTATTATCCAACAATCTCAATCGATATTTTAAGGAGAATGAGACCATCATGGCAATTATCAAACTCATGAATCAAGTCCTTGTGAGGTTGGAGCGATTTGATGTAAAAAACTTCACCCGATGGCAAGAAAAACTAAAGTTCTTACTAACGACATTAAAGATATTCTACATTCTTGATCTGAACTTAACACCACTTTCGAGACCAAGAGTGGAGACTCAGATGCAGTACGGACCAAAACACAAAATATGTTAAGAGGATAAATTAATTTGTGGGGTTTTTTTTTAAATTTATTTGTAGGGTTACATTCTTAATTTTCTTTCGGATATGGTATATGTTCTTTACACTAACACTACATCCGCAAGAGAGATTTAGGCTGTATTGAAGAATAAATAAAAAATCGGAGAGGAAAGTACAAAGAAGTTTTAAATATGAAAATAGTTTGATTTCAAATTTCTTGATAATATTTCCGTACTTCCTCTAGTGCATGAATTGCTAGTACTTGTCAATAAATTGAAGGTTGTCAAAATTTAACTTCCAGAATCCTTACAAGAAGGAGCAAATATTGAAAAACTTCTGAAAGCTTGCAAAGAATATTGGAAGAAGATTATCCATAGTTCTTAATATTTTTCTTTGGAACAAATTTAGAAAAATTTTCGAATTGAGGAAGAATTGAGGCTAAGGGATAAGAGTGAATTTTTTTAAGAACTCACTTTAAAAGTCAATGCTGTAGAAAAGACCGAACTATCTAACAAATCAAACAAAAGGAAATCTGCTAACAAGGACCACAAAAAGTCCAAGAATAAGCCCAAGGGTGATTGTTTTGTGTTTGGAAAACTCCAACATTATCCTAAATATTTTCGGCATCAAAAACAAAACAAGAATGAGGACAAAATAAACTCCATTGATGAAGATAATACTGTGGCTATTGTAAGCAAGATCAATGCTATTAAAGAAAAGGTTCCTTGTTGGTGGTAAGAAAATGTGCAAAAATTCATGTATCATATGATAATTCACTTTTCAAGACTTATCATGAGTCGGATGGTGGACAAGAGATACAAATGGGTAATAAAGACCGCTATAAAGTGGTTGAGAAAAGAAATGTTGATATTGTCTTTACTTCTAGAAAAACAGTTACCTTAACAAGTGTATCTATGTTCCTGATATAAATAGAAATTTAATGAGTGGAGATTTTATGAAAAAAATTGAGCGTTAAAAGTATTTATGAGTTCGAAAAACTACACTATCCCAAAATGGAAAATTTGTTGAAAAATGCTATTTTTTGAAGCATTGTCAAATTATGTACCATGACAATATTAGTATTTATAAAGTTGATTTTGCTTACTTTATTGGCTCTTTTACTTTATGCTATGCTAGATTAGGTCATAAAGGTACTAGTAGTTTAGTACTAGGAAAAGAAGGCTAAATGTAATAAGATTTCTTACAATATAAATGACGCACATAAATGTAGAACTTGTGTAGAATCTAAAATGATA